>JAKJMR010015037.1:0-23368 GCA_024449315.1 Daboia siamensis | reverse complement strand
CGGTACATACAGCCACTCAGTCTTGTCAGGGTTGAGTTGAAGCCTGTTCTTCCCCATCCAGACCCGAACTGCTTCCAGGCAACGGGACATCACATCAAGGGCATCACTGAGGTGGTTTGGGGTCGAAATAAAAAGCTGGGTATCATCAGCATACTGGTGATACCCGACTCCAAAACCACGAATGATCTCTCCTAGCGGTTTCATGTAGATGTTGAATAGAAGTGGCGAGAGCACCGATCCTTGAGGGACTCCACAAGTGAGAGGCCTCGAGCTCGATCTCTGCCCTCCTGTTAATACCGACTGCGAACGTCCCATGAGATAGGAGGAGAACCACTGGAGAACCGTGCCTCCCACTCCCAATCCCCTGAGACGCTGCAGCAAGATACCATGGTCGATGGTATCGAAAGCCGCTGAGAGATCTAGAAGAACTAGGACAGAGGAACAGCCTTTGTCCCGAGCTCTCCAGAGATCATTTATTAGTGCGACCAATGCCGTCTCTGTGCTGTGTCCGGGCCTGAAACCTGATTGGTACGGGTCCAGATAGTCAGTTTCCTCCAGAACCGAAGGGAGCTGATGCATGATGTTTTGTATTAAATATATTGTTTGTTCTTTTAAGGGGGAAGGGGTGATGTATGGGGTTTAAGCAGCAGCTCAGCAAATACCACCAGGTGGTGCTGTACTGTTACCGTATTTGGCTGGTTAGCTTTTGGTGGGAGATTCAGATGAACGGATTGGCCGAGAGTGTACCTGGCAAGGTATATAAGGGGTACAGGTAACCCCCTTTGTTCAGTACAGTCCTACCCACAATAAAGAGCTGTTGCTGTACTCATCTGCCTGCTGTCTTCCATGTGGTCCAGAACCCACTACACAATACCAAGAGTAATACAACATGTAAAAAGAATAAAAGAGTTAAATACAAGTAGTAGAATATAAATATAAACAAAGGATCCAAAATGTCATTATAGTTTCCCAATGTATCATTAATTCAATTCAAAGTTTACTTTGGTCAAAAACAATTAACAAACTGCTTGGCAGAAAAAGAGGAAAGTCGAGTATATAATACAGGCTAAGAATACAGAATATTGCAAGTAGTTTAATGTCACCTCATTAGCATGATGATGCTCAACAAGTTGTACTTATGGACACATTGTAAGCTGTTCAGAGTCACTTCAAACTGTGAGATGGACATCATATAATTTTAATAGATAAATTTAAACAATAATGGTTATTTAATTGTCCTTTTTATCCCTCAGTTTGTCAGAAAGCTCCATGTTGGCTTTATCTAGGCAGCTACAGGGAACACAACAGAAAAGACTAACCTACATTTGATTGCCAGGGTGATGTCTTTGCTTTTACATCATAGTAATCCCTAGATATGATGTTCAGGTTCTTTGTTGTATTGTTTGGCCCAACATGAAAGAGGAGAAAGAGATAATTTTGGGTTTAAATATTTTGGTAAGCCTCTCTGTCACATCTTTGACCTTTCCACCTGGGAAACAACATTATTCCCTTAAACAATTGTCTGGTCTACAAATTGATGACTCCATTCATTTGAGAAGTGATTGTCCCAAAGGTGCTTTTTCAAGATGCAATTGGACTTTCTATATTTTTCCTTGAAGACGTTTTGCTTCTCATTCAAGAAGCTTCTTCAGTTCTGACTGAATTATGGGGAATGGAAAGATTTATATTCCTTGCAGTCTTTCTGAGAGTCTTTGAGGCTAATTGGAGATTTATATGTGCTCTCAGGGTCTGAATCAGAGTAGAAATGAATGTGGAACCTTCTTGGAACTGCTCAAAGGACTGTTGTAAACAGATGGTGTCATATCTTTCCCTAAATAGAGGGGGCTATTTAGTTTTAATGTAAATTGCCTCTTTGACCCCTATTTCAAACCAGTGTTTTTCTCTGTCCAGAACGTGGACTTTGCTGTCTTCAAAAGAGTGGCCTTTATCTTTCTTTCTTTTTTATTGTTTTTTTTCTCTACATACATATGTTAGTTTTTCAAACAGCGTGTGATCTGGGTTCATAAAACGCTAATACATAATCAAGTCTTACTCTTTGGTTCTCTCTTCTAGCCATTTGTAGAATAAATTCCAGCTTTGGTAGTATTCTGTTTCTTCTTTATCTTTCAGCCTCATAGTTAATCTGTCCATCTCCGTGCATTCCAGTATTTTTTTATTACTACTTCTTCTGAAGGTATTCATTCATTCTTCCAGCATTGTGCATAACTTATTCTTGCTGCGGTTATAATATGTAAAGCCAAATATAGGTTTTGCTTATTAATCTTTTCTGGTATTATACCTAATAAAGAAATTCAGGATTAAATACTACATGTTCTCCAAATATTTTTTCTAGCCAAGCATGTATTTTTTTCCAATAGGCCTTTTGTTTGTCACATGTCCACCAGATATGATAATATGTACCTAAATTATATTTACATTTCCAACATTTACCTGATACATTTTTAAACATTTTTGATAATCTTGCTGGAGGCAAGTGCCATCTATAAAACATTTTATACAGATTTTCTTTATATACAGTTGATATTGTCAATTTATAATTTCTCTCCCATAATTTTTGCCATTTTTCTAATTCTATATTATAACCAAAGTTTTTCGCCCACCTTATAATTGTCTTTTTAGTTTGTTCGCTTTCCATCTCTAAAATTAACAAAAAAATACACATTTACTTAATTAATTTCTCATCAGAAGTTTATAGTATCTTATCAAATACAGTTTTATCTTTATAAAATCCATACAGTTTCATATCTTTTTCATATCTATTTTGTATTTGTAAGCTTATCCACCAGGACATGTTGATACCCTGATTTTCCAGCTCTTGTTTTGATTTTAATATCCCATCAGTATTTAAAATATCTCTATATGTCCAAGTTTTTTTAAAATCTAACAAATTTGTTTGTGAAAAAGCTTCAATTGTTGATAACCACCCTGGAATTTTTACATATATTTTCGTTTTAATTTTTTCCCATACTGTTATCAAAGCATTTCTAATACAGTGATTTTGAAAATACTTATGGATTTTGTTTTTACCATACCACAAAAAAGCATGCCACCCCAATTGTAAATCATGTCCCTCCAAGTATAACAACCTTTTGTTCGTAAACATTATCCATTCTTTCACCCATGTTAATACAGATGCTTGATAATATAAAGCCCACTCAGGTAGGCCAAAGCCTCCATTTTCCTTAGTATCTTGCAAGGTTTTCATCTTTATTCTAGCTTTCTTTCCTTGCCATACAAACTTCAAAATTAATGAATTCAACTCTTGAAAAAAAAAATTCCTAAGTTTTATCGGAATTGTTTGAAACAAAAATAAAATCTTAGGCAATATATTCATTTTAACTGTAGCAATTCTTCCTAATAATGACAGTTTTAAATTCTTCCACTTTTCCAAGTTTAGCTTTATTTGTTTCAATAACCTTATATAATTATCTTCTTTTATTGTTGAGCACTTAGTTGATAAATATATACCCAAATATTTTACCTTTTTCACTATCTGTACCTCTGTTACTTCAGACATTTGGCTTTTTTGCTTATCCGTAAGATTCTTAACTATTATCTTGGTTTTCTCTTTATTTCACCATATTGTTCTATTTCCCCCCACAATTTTGGGATCATCTCCAAGGGTTCTTCCAAAATAAATACTAAATCTTCAGCAAATGCTTGTAGTTTATATGTTTCACCCTTTATCCCCAACCCTCTAATTTCTGTATCTTGTCTTATATTTCAGTTTAAAACTTCCAAAGTGAAAATGAATAACAGGGGGGATAGAGGGCATCCTTGCCTTGTGCCTTTCCTTATTTCAAAGCTCTCAGTACAATCTCCATTCACAATCACTTTGGCTGTTTGTTTATTATATATTGTTTTTACCATATTTATAAAATTCTGTCCAAAGTCCATTATTTGTAACTGATGAGTCATAAATTGCCATGAAAGATTATCAAATGCCTTTTGAGCATCTAAAAATATTAATGACATTTGTTTCCCTGGATGTAGCTCATAGTATTCCAATACATCTATTATCACTCTTATTTTTAATTTGTCTCTTTGGTAAAAAATCATTTTGATCTGGGTGTATAAATTCAACCAAGTATTTTTTCAATCTCTTCGCCATTATTGAAGTAAAAATTTTATAATCCACATTGAGCAATGAAATCCGTCTATAGATCTTAACCTGAATCAAATCTGAATCTTCTTTTGGTATTAAGGTAATATTTGCTTCAATCCATGTCATTGGCATTTTAGCTTCTAATAAAAGTCCATTACAAACATCTTTCAATGGTTTGCTTAATACCTCTTGTAAGTTTTTATTTAACTCTGCCGGAAGTCCATCTGGACCATTTTTTTGTCTCTTTATGGCCTCTGTTATTTCCATCATTGTAACACCTTCATCTAACATATTTTTAAATGTCTCTTAAATCTTTGGAAAATTACTTTCTTCCAAGTATTTTACAGTTTTCTCTCTTGAAGTCTCCTCTTTATCGTACAGTTCCTTATAGAATTCTTTAACTATCTTTTTTATTTCTTCATTTTTATATTGTAAATAACCTTTCCCATCAAGTAAATTATGTATCATCTTTTTTTCTTTCTGTTTTTTAAGTTTATAAGCTAACCATCTTCCCGACTTATTGGCATTTTCAAAAAAAATTTGTTTCACTCTTTTTAACTGTTCTGCCACTTTTTCTGAGTCTAACAAATTTAATTTATGTTTTATTATGTCCATTTCTCTTTTTAAAGTCTTTTTTTGTGGATTTCTTTGCAGTTCTAATTCTAACTTTCCAAATACTTCTTTTAATATTACATATTGCTGTTTTCCCCTTCATGGATTACTGCCTTATCGTGGCGAAGGGGCTTGCATAATTCAATGAAGCTATGAGCTATTCCGTGCAGGGCCACCCAAGACGGACAGGTCATAGCTGAGAGTTTTGACAAAATGTGATCCACTGGCGAAGGAAATGGCAACCCACTCCAGTATCTTTGCCATGAAAACCCTATGGACAGTACCAAAAGGCAAAATGATATGACGCTGGAAGATGAGCCCCTCAGGTCAGAAGGCGTCCAATATGCTACTGGGAAAGAGCAGAGGGCTAGTACTAGTAGCGCCAGAAAGAGTGAAGCTAGACTTGTAGGACTTGTAGCCAAAAGATAACCGGAATAACAGGCAAGTTTGGCCTTGGAGTGCAAAATGAAGCAGGGCACAGGCTGATAGAATTCTGTCAAGAGAATACGATGGTGATAGCAAACACTCTTTTCCAACAACCCAAGAGACGGCTCTACACATGGACATCACCAGATGGTCAACACAGAAATCAGATTGACTATATGCTCTGCAGCCAAAGATGGAGAAGCTCTATACAGACAGTAAAAAAAAGACCAGGAGCTGACTGTGGCTCAGACCATGAGCTTCTCCTTGCAAAGTTTAGGCTTAAACTGAAGAAAGTAGGGGAAAGCACTAGGCCACTCAGGTATGAATTAAATCATATCCCTGTTGAATATACAGTAGAGGTGACAAATAGATTTAAGGAATTAGATCTGATAGACAGAGTGCCTGAAGAACTATGGACAGAGGTTCGCGACATTGTACAACAGGTAGCAACCAAAACCATCCCAAAGAAAAAGAAATGCAAGAAAGCAAAATGGCTGTCTGAGGAAGCTTTGCAAATAGCTGAGGAAAGGAGGGAAGCGAAAGGCAAGGGAGAAAAAGAAAGATACGCCCAATTGAATGCAGAATTCCAGAGAATAGCTAGAAGAGATAAGAATGCCTTTTTAAATGAACAGTGAAAAGAAATAGAAGAAAACAATAGAATAGGGAGGACCAGAGATCTTTTCAAGAAAATTAGAGAAATGAAGGGAACGTTTCATGCAAAACTGGGCATGATAAAGGACCAAAATGGCAGGGACTTAACAGAGGCAGAAGAGATTAAGAAGAGGTGGCAAAATTACACAGAAGAACTATACAAGAATGAGCTTAACGTCCCTGATAATCACAGTGAGGTGGTCACTGACCTCGAGCCAGACATCCTAGAATGTGAAGTGAAGTGGGCCTTAGAAAAACTGAGCAAAACAAAGCCAGTGGAGGTGACAGTATTCCAGCTGAGCTATTCAAAATCTTAAAAGACAATGCAGTAAAAGTGCTACACTCAATTTGCCAGCAAATTTGGAAAACTCAACAGTGGCCACAGGATTGGAAAAGATCAGTTTACATTCCAATTCCAAAGAAAGGCAGTGCCAAAGAATGTTCAAACTATCGCACCATTGCATTCATTTCTCATGCTAGTAAAGTCATGCTTAAAATCCTACAAGCTAGACTTCAGCAGTATGTGGATCGAGAACTACCAGAAGTACAGGCAGGATTTCGAAGAGGCAGAGGAACTAGAGATCAAATTGCCAACATACGCTGGATCATGGAGAAAGCTAGGGAGTTCCAGAAAAACATCTACTTCTGCTTCATTGACTATGCTAAAGCCTTTGATTGTGTGGATCATAACAAACTGTGGCAAGTTCTTAAAGAGATGGGAGTACCAGACCATCTTATTTGTCTCTTGAGAAACCTATATGCGGGCCAAGAAGCAACAGTGAGAACTGGACACGGAACCACTGATTGGTTCAAAATTGGGAAAGGAGTCTGGCAAGGCTGTATACTGTCGCCCTCCTATTTAACTTATATGCAGAGCACATCATGAGAAAGGCTGGGCTAGATGAATCAAAAGCTGGAATTAAGATTGCCGGAAGAAATATCAACAACCTTAGATACGCAGATGATACCACTCTAATGGGCAGAAAGTGAAGAAGAACTAAAGAGCCTCTTGCTGCAGGTGAAGAAGGAGAGTGCAAAACTCGGGTTGAAACTTAACATTAAGAAAACCAAGATCATGGCATCTGGCCCTCTCAATTCCTGGCAGATAGATGGGGAAGAAATGGAGGTAGTGACAGATTTTATTTTCCTGGGCTCCAAGATCACTGCAGATGGGGACTGTAGCCAAAAAATTAAAAGACGCTTGCTCCTCGGGAGGAAAGCCATGGCAAATCTAGACAGCACACTAAAAAGCAGAGACATCACCCTGTCAACAAAAGTACGTATAGTCAAGGCTATGGTCTTCCCAGTTGCAATGTATGGCAGTGAAAGTTGGACCATAAAAAAGGCTGAGTACCAAAGAATTGAGGCCTTTGAACTATGGTGCTGGAGAAGACTCCTGCGAGTCCCTTGGAGTGCAAGGCGATCAAACCGGTCAGTCCTAGAGATCAATTCTGACTGCTCTTTAGAAGGCCAGATCCTGAAGCTAAAACTCAAATACTTTGGCCACCTAATGAGAAAGAAGGACTCACTGGAGAAGAGCCTAATGCTGGGAAAGATCGAGGGCAATAGAAGAAGGGGACGACAGAGAATGAGGTGGCTGGATGGAGTCACTGAAGCAGTAGGCGTGAGCTTAGATGGACTCCAGAAGATGGTAGAGGACAGGAAGGCCTGGAGGAATGTTGTCCATAGGGTCGCGATGGGTCGGACACGACTTCGCAGTTAACAACAACAACAACAACAACAATTGCTGTTTTCTCTGTTTATTTTTTCTTGCCATATAGTTTATCGCTATACCTCTAAATACACTTTAGCTGTATCCCATAGATTTTGTTCAGTAGTATCTTCTTTTCTATTTTCTTTGAAGAAGAATTCCATTTCTTTTTTTGTTAACTCTATAAATTCTTTTTCCTTTAATATGAAACGATTTAAAGTCCATCTTGGCCCTTTTTGTATTCCTTTCCAGGTCATTTTCAAAGGATTATGATCTGCCCATATGCCTGTTTCTATTTCAATGTCCTGAACATTCGTTCTCAGATCAGCAGTCATCCAAATCATATCAATCCTTGACCAGGATTTCTGGCTATTTAAATAAAAAGTATATTGCATTTTTTGTGGATTCACTTCCCTCCAAACGTCTTGAATTCCAATTTCCTCTGCCATATCAAAAAATGTCTCAGGTAATCTTCCTCTTCCATTTTTTCCTGTTTTGTTATTTTTATAATCAATTTTTCAATCTATTATTGCATTGAAATCTCCTAATAAGCAAACATTTTGATACTCCATTTCTATTTTTTTTCTATGTAAGTTTTTGTAGAAATTTTCTTGATTATTATTCAGTGCATAAATTGCCACTAATAATATTTGCTTTTGATGCAGATAAATTTCTACCATTATTTATTTATTTATTTAATTAGATTTTTATACCGCCCTATTCCCGAAGGACTCAGGGCGGTTTACAGGGCAGCATAAAATACAATATAAAAGATAGTATAAAATTAAAATGAATTAAATTAGTTAGCCCAACAATTAAAACAATATTTAAAAAGCTAAAAAAACCCTTCAGTCCAGGCCTGATAGATCGAAAAGCCAGGTTTTCAGGTCCCGGCGAAAATTCTTCCTTCTTCATCTGAATATACCATTTTAGAATCTATTGTCTCTTTAATATATAAAGCGACTCCTCTTTTTTTCTGTTGTGCTGTTGCATAATAAAGTTTCTCAATTTTTGGATATTCCAATAATTTATGATGCTGTACTTTTATATGTGTTTCTTGCAAACAAATTATATCCAAATTCAATTTCTGTAATTTCCTAAAAATCTTATTTCTTTTAATTGGAGAATTCAGTCCATTTATGTTTACTGAGAAGATTCCATTTTCTGTATCCATTTCTATTTATTTATATTTCGGTCTAGTAGATCTAGTAGTCCTTTGTTCTCTAGCAAGTCCTTCATCCTCGCCCTTTTGGTCATCTTCCTCTTTCTGTTCTTCTGTTTGTGCAGTTGCTCTTTGAGTCACCTCTTCTGCTTGTTTCTGCTCCTTACTCTCCCCTTGACTTAATTTTACTTCTTCATCTAGAATTGACCAATTTCTCACTTCAAAGTCTTCTGCTTTCCAAATTGAGTCAGTCTATACCTTGTATTGTTCCAGTTTATTAAGATACCTTCTGGCATCAACCATCTTAAATTTATGCCATTGGCAATCAATTTTGTGGTCAGAAAATGGTACTGTCTTCGTGTAACTCTAACTCTCTTAGGTATCTGCTTTAAAACCACAATCTCTTTATTTTTATATTGTATTGGTTCATCTCTAACTTTCTGTAGTACTTCATCTCTTGTTATCTTCTTTGTAAACCATACATGTACTTCTCTTAGCAGCTTATTTCTTCTTGCGTAGCTTGAATTGAAGCGAAAAATATCATCTAACTCAAGCTGAATTTCTCCTCGATCCGCTTTCAAAATCTGCTCCAGGATGTCAATAATCACCTCCACTATGTTTTCTTCTCTGTCCTCAGGAATGTTTTGAAATCTTAAATAATGTTCCGCTTTTTCCATCTCTAAAATCTTAATGGCATTCTCTAATTTTTCATTTTCTTGTAGTAGCTTTTCTATCTTTTTATCATTCTCATCTGTTTTTTTCTTCAATTTTGTGTATCTTCTGTTGATTTTTTATTATCATTTGATTCTGAGTTTCAAATTTTCCCTTTATGTCCAAAATTTCTTCATTTAATTTCTCCAGTTTTCTTCATGTAATTCTGTGATTTTCTTGCATTTCTAAATGATTCCTCTCCAAAGTCTCTTGATTCTTTAATATAAGATCTTGAAGAAATTTTAATGAAATCTGTGTTTCACTTTGAGCAGTACTTGCTTTTTCCCTATGCAACATTGCTTCAATAGATCCCTGTGTTGTAGGACTGGATTGTGCTACTGAGGGTGCAGAAGAAGTTTTCTTCATGAGTCTAGTAATATTTGATGAAGTCATTTTACAGCTTACAATCTAAAGCCAAAACAACGTCTGTTTAAATTTAGCCAAAGTCAATAAAAGTAGCTTTGAATTTCAGTCTCACAACAAGGCAGTCTTATCATTGCAGGTGTCTTTTGTCAAGGTTAAACTTCAGTCAACAATATATCAGAAATTTTGTTGTTCTTTCACCACTAGATGTCCTCCTTGGCTTATTTATCAATGTCTGATATTTTTAACAAAGAGTCTATCTCCCTGTTGTAATTACTCACCACTCATAAATCTTCTGGAGCCCTTTCCAATCAGGGGCTCAACATTTATAATCCTCAAGGAGAAGAAAAGAGAAAATCTTGCTCACCCAGCTCCAGCACGCAGTTGAAATTCCGCTGATTTATGGTCCTTCTGCTTCCTGTCAGAGACGGCTATGGCTGGTAGATTTTAACAGCCTTTTACTTCATTTTTCCACAGGGTCCTACAGATCACTCTGATCAGGTGCCCCCTGATCTGAGCTCCTGAAGTATTCCTCCTCCTTCATTGCCCCTCCAGGGCAACTTTCCGACCCTTTAAGGTTCGCTAGATGAAGAAAAACCAAGCTGGAAAGCCAAGCACCAGCTGCCAAACAGGAAGTCTCTGGCCTTTATCTTTCTATATATGTTTTTTAATTTATTTTTTCCATACATACAATAATAATTTTTCAACCAACGTGCTGTCTGAGTTTATATGCTAATACATATTTAATTCCTAATCCTTTCTTCTTCTTTCCTCCAGCCAATGGTAAAATAAATCCCAAATTTGATAATAGTCCATTTCTTCTTTTTCTTTCAGTCTCATAGTCAATCTGTCCATATCTGTACATTCTAGTATTTTTTTAATTATTTCTTCATCTAATGGTACTCCTTCATTTTTTCAGTGTTGTGCAAATATAATTCTTGCCACTGTTATGACATGCAAAGTCAAGTATAAGCTTTTTTGGCATTATACCTAGTAAAGTTCAGGTTTAAAATCAACATGTTCTCCTAACATCTTT
The DNA here is from genome assembly GCA_024449315.1 of Daboia siamensis. NCBI lineage: Eukaryota > Metazoa > Chordata > Lepidosauria > Squamata > Viperidae > Daboia > Daboia siamensis. Next base: position 12,570 of record JAKJMR010015037.1, on the reverse strand, counting down.
TCTAACCAGGTATATTTCTTTTTCCAATAATTCTTTACTTTATCACATGTCCACCAAACTTGATAATATGTGCCTGATTTATGTTTACATTTCCAACATCTATCTGACATATTTTTTAAACATTTTTGCTAATCTTGCTGGTGGCAAGTACCATCTATAAAACATTTATATAAGTTTTCTTTATAGGAACTTGACATTGTCAATGTATAGTTTCTTTCCCATAAATTTTGCCATTTTTCTAATTCTATATTATAACCAAAAATTTTTACTCATCTTATTGTTTCTTTGACTTGTTCACTTTCCATTTCTAAAGTTAATAAAAAATTATATATTTTCTTAATTAATTTTTCATCCAAAGTCAACAATGTCTTATCAAACTCAGTTTGTTCCTTATAAAATCCATACATTTTAACATCTCTATCATATCTAGTTTGCATTTATAAATGTGTACACCATGTTAGGTTGATACCCTGATTTTCCATTTCTTGTTTAGATTTTAAATTTCTTTCAGAGTTTAGAACGTCTCTATATGTTTAGATTTTTTCAAAGTCCACTAAATGCTTCCATTGTTGACAACCACCATGGAATTTTTAAATATATTTTACTTTTTTTCCCCATGTTGTTAACAATGCATTTCTTATATAATGATTTTGGAAATATTTATGAGCTCTATTTTTCCCATACCATAAGAAGGCATGTCACCCCAATTGTAAATCATGCCCCTCCAGATATAACAAGAATTATCCATTCTTTTATCCATGTTAACACAGATGCTTGATAATATAGAACCCACTCTGGTAGGCCAAATCCTCCATTTTCCTTGGCAACTTGTAACAATTTCTGCTTAATTCTAGCTTTCTTTCCTTGCCAAATAAATTTCAAAATTAGTGAATTCAAGTCTTAAAAAAAAATTCTCCAATTTTATAGGTATTATTTGAAATAGAAATAAAATTTTTGGTAATAAATTCATTTTCACTGTGCCAATTCTTCCCAATATTGACAATTGCAAATTTTTCCATTTTTCCAAATCCAGTTTTATTTGAGTCAATAATTTTGTGTAATTATCTTCTTTTATCATTGAACATCTTGCCATTAACTGTATCCCCAGATATTTAACCTTTTTGACTAACTGCAATTCTGTCTTTTCCAATATTTCGGTTTTTGTTTTTGTTTTTTGCTTTTCTGTAAGGTTTTTAACTATTACTTTAGTTTTTTCTTTATTTATTTTCAGTCCTGCCATTTCTCCATACTGTTCTATCTTTCCCAATAGTTTAGGAATCATCTTCTAAAATAAACATCAAATCATCAGCAAATGCTTGTAATTTATATATTTCACCTTTTATTTCTAATCCTTTAATTTCTATATCTTGTCTAATATTTCTATTTAAAACTTCCAAAGTGAAAATGAATAACAGTGGAGATAGTGGGCATCCTTGCCTTGTGCCTTTCCTTATCTCAGAATTCTCTGTATAGTCTCAATTCACAATCACTTTCACTGTTTGTTTATTGTATATAATTTTTATCATATTTATAAATTCTGTCCATTTGCCATTTTTCTAATTTTTCTAATTTTTTTTCCTGGATGCAATTCAGGATGCAATTCATGTTTTCCTGGATGCAATTCATAGTATTCTAATACATCCATTATCACTCTTAAATTCTTTTTAATTTGCCTCTTTGGTAAAAAAAAACATTTTGATCTGAATGTATACATTCAGTTAAGTATTATTTCAGTCTCTCTGCCATTATTGAAGTAAAGATTTTATAATCCACATTCAGTAATGATATTGGTCTGTAGTTCTTTATCTCTGTCAAATCTGCATCTTCTTTTGGTATTAAAGTAATAATTGCTTCTATCTATGTGTTTGGAAGTTTAGCCTCCAACAAGAGTTCATTACAAACGTCTTTCAATGGTTCACTTAGTGTATCTTGTAGGGTTTTATATAACTCTGCCATTAGTCCATCTGGCCCTGGTGTTTTTTTCATTTTTTTTGTCTTCTTATGGCCTCTGTTACTTCCATCATTGTTATTTTTTCCTCTAACATAATCTTATAAGTCTCTGGAAGTTTTAGAAGGTTATTTCCTTACAAATATTGAATCATTCTGTGTCTTGGGATCATAAAGTTTCTTGTAGTATTCTTTAATTATCTTTTTTATTTCTTCATTTTTAAACTGTAGACCACCTTTTTCATCTACTTATTTGTTTATTATTTTCTTCTGTTTTTTAGGTTTATAAACTAACCATCATCCTGGATTATTTGCATTTTCTTTTTTTTTTTTATTGAAAAGTTTTTCAATACATTTTATCTTTAACATCCCATCCCCCAACCCCTCCCTCCCTTCCCAACCCTATCCCACCCTCTCACCCTCCCCTTCCCCCCTCCCCCCTCCCCGACTTCCCAGAGCTGGATACAAGGTATAAAAGTAAAAAAAAAACAATCATAAACTCCCATATACTAATAACAATAAACTATTAAGTCCCTCGCACTTTAGCTCTTATAAGTTGACTACAAGCAATATACTTATTCAAATGCTAAATGAAAATTTTTAGTCCCTTATTTATTCTGGATGCAATCCATTTTTTCCACTCCACAACATATCGTTGTTGCGAATGGTCCTTCAAATATGCTGAAATCTTCGCCATTTCCACCAGGTTGGAAACTTTTAAGGTCCATTCCTCTATAGTCGGCAGTTCTTCCTTCTTCCAATATTGCCCTATTAAAAGTCTCGCTGCCGTAATTAAGTTCAGCATCAAATTAGTGTCCACCACAGTAGTATCGGTAATAATACCCAGTAAAAACAATTGCGGACAAAACTTTATCCTTTTCTTAAATATCTTCTGCATATTCCACCAAATTTTAATCCAAAATGCTTTGATCTTTTTACAAGTCCACCATATATGAAAGTACGTTGCGTCTTCACCGCCATATCTCCAACATTTAGGCTGATAATTCGGATACATACTTGCTAACTTTTTAGGATCTAAATGCCACCTATAAAACATTTTATAAAAGTTCTCTCTTAAGTTTTGAGCTTGCGTAAATTTCACATTTCTCACCCAGATCTTTTCCCAAGTGTCCATTGTGATAACTTCCTGAATATTCTGTGCCCATTTTATCATACAATCCTTAACAATTTCTGTTTCTGAATCAATCTCTATCAATGCAAGATATATCCGTTTGATATGTGCTGGGCCCTGATTTCTAATTTGCTTTACCAAATTTTCATCATCCATAAGAAAACCAATTTTCTGATCCTCTTTCCACCTGGCTTGTAATTGCCCATACTGAAACCAAGTTTGAACAATCTTTTTTCCTCAAACTCGCAACAAAGCATACCTCAAAATATGCATTTTAAACGCATTGTATACCTTCTTGTCATACAATAAATATGCATGCCAACCAAATAACAAATCATGCCCTTCAAGATTTAATAATCTCCCTTGTGTCAAATTAATCCAATCACTTATGGCTGATAATGCAGCAGCTTCATAATATAACTTAAGATTGGGCATTTTTAGACCACCTCTTTCACGCGTATCCTGCATAATTTTAAATTTAACCCGTGGCCTTTTCCCTGCCCAAACAAATTTATTAATACCCTTCTGCCATTCCTCCAAATTTGAATCCTTTTTAAGAATCATTTGAAACAAAAATAAGAATTTTGGCAAAACATTCATTTTTACTGCCGCAATTCTTCCCAATAATGACAATTGTAATTTTTTCCAACTATCCAATTCTTTTTGCACTTTGTTCCATAACTTTTCATAATTGTTTTAATATAATTTTACGTTTGAGGGTGTTAAGTATACCCCCAAATATTTAACCCTTTCAACAATTTCAAATCCAGTTAACCTTTCTAAAGCTACCTTTTGTGATACTGTCATATTTTTAGATAACATTTTAGTTTTTTGTATATTAACCTTAAATCCAGAAACTTTCCCGTATTGCAATATTAACTCCATCAATTCCATAACAGAATTTTCTGGATGTGTCAACGTAATAACCAGATCATCCGCAAATGCCCTCAATCTATAGTCCTGGTCTCTTATTTGAATTCCCTTAATTGTTTCCGAATTCCGTATTTTAATCAGTAATATCTCCAACGTTAAAACAAATAATAAGGGTGATAATGGGCAACCCTGCCTCGTACCCTTTTCAATATTGCACATTTCAGTCAAACTATTATTAACAATTATTCGAGCTGTTTGCTTTTGATATAATGCCCTAACTGGTTGTAAAAATTCATCCCCAAAGTTCATTTTATCTAATACTTTCATCAAAAATTTCCAATCCAATTGATCAAAGGCTTTTTCAGCATCCAAAAAGATCAATGCTGCAGGGATCTGGTTATTCCTTTCCAGAAACTCCAACAAGTCAACTATATGTCTCACATTATTTTTCATTTGTCTACCACTTATAAACCCAGTTTGATCACCATGAATTACCTGTTGCAATACCCTCATCAGTCTACTAGCTAAAACCTTAGCAAATATCTTGTAGTCCGAATTCAAAAGTGATATTGGCCTGTAATTTCTTGCTTGAGTAACGTCCTGATCTTCTTTCAGGATTAAAGAAATAAAAGCAGTTTTCCAAGACGGAGGCACTCCACCCCCTTTTTGAATTGTCTGAAACAGTTCCTTTAATGGCTTTATCATCTCAAACTGTAAATTTTTATAATACACAGCAGTCAAACCATCCGTGCCTGGCGCTTTACCCAATTTTAACTGTTTAATTGCCAAGAATATTTCTTCCTCACTTATCAGCTGATTCATCTCTTCTTTTTGTTCTTGCGTAAGAACCGGGATGCTAACGTCTTTTAAATATAGATCAATGTCTGTTTCATTAATCTTATCTCTAGCATATAATTTAGAATAAAAATCAACAAAGGTTTCCTTAATAAGATTCTGCTGATACACAACCTTTCCCTTATGTTCTATTTTATCTATATTAGAAGCCCTTTGCTTCTTCCTTAGCATATAAGCTAACCATCTACCTGGTTTATTGGCATTGCAAAAAGTATTATGCCTTGCAAACCGTAGATTAGTTGCCACCTGATCAGCCATTAACTTGTCAAATTGTCCTCTTAATAGCTTAATAGCCTCTTTGATCTTCACATCCGATGGATTCAAAATTAAAGCCTTTTCTTTTTCCTTAATCTCTTTCTCTAATTCCTTCCTCCTAAATTCCAAATTACGTCTGTATTTATTATTGAGATATATCAACACACCTCTTATGTACGCCTTACTAGCATCCCATACCATTTCCATAGAAGTACCCTTATGCATATTTGTTTCAAAAAAAACCTTCATCTGTTTTTTACACTCTACCACATTTTCCTGATTTCTAAACAGATTCTCATTTAAACGCCAGGAACGTCTTTCTCTAATGTCTTTTCCAATCTCTAACCAAACTGGACTATGATCAGACATAATCCTTGAACAAATCTTTATCTTCTTAGTTCTAAAAAAAAGATCATTAGTGAGTAATATACAATCAATCCTAGAAAAAGATTGATGTCTATCAGAAAAAAAAGTATAGTCCTTCTCTTGTAAATTTCTCTCCCTCCAAACATCACGTAATTCCATATCATCCATCATCTCAAAAAAAGACTTAGGCAATTTAGCATGACTTGGGGTACTTCTATAAGATCCACTCTTATCCATTTGTACATTCAAAACACCATTCCAGTCTCCCATAAAAATAAAAGATTTGTAATCCAATTGGGTAATCTTGCTGTGTAATAAACTATAAAAGTCAGCTTGCTGTTGATTAGGAGCATATAATCCAACCAAAAGAGTTTTTTTGCCTTCTATTAACAAGTCCACAATAACATATCTTCCTTGTTGATCTGCTTCGATTAACTCTGCTATAATTGTATTCTTAACATAAATAACCACTCCATTTTTCTTGTTTGTTGCAGAAGCAATAAATTGTGTGCCTAATCTTGAATTTAATAAATACTTTTGGTCCATAGCTCTAATATGTGTTTCTTGTAAGCAAATAACATCAATCTTAAATTGTTTTAAATATTGAAAGATTTTCTTTCTCTTCTGTGGTGAATTTAATCCATTGACATTCCAAGTTAAAAACTTAGTCACCATTTTTGGCAACCCAAAGCTTTTGGAGCGCGTCTTCCAAGATCCCCTTCACATTTTTAGGCCGCACCCCTCCCACAGCTTCGCTATAGGTACGCTTTGGAAGTTCCACAATATTCTGCTGATCCTGCTCTTGCTCACGTCTGATTCGTCTCGAAGCAGCACGCGTAATCCTCTGGTCTCTTACTTCTTCTGATACTGTTGAAGTTTGATCCACTCCTACTGCTTGCTCATCTGTCTGTGTTCCTTCAGCACCTTGAGACTTTCCCTCCTTTGTTGATTCCAAAGGTGGTATGGGGATTGCTTTTAAAACATTGCTATAAAAATCACGTGCCTGCATCACTGTAGCCAAACGGTATCTTGTGTCTTCATACATTACCACCATACCCACTGGGATCTCCCATCTAAACTTGATATCACGTCGCTTAAGCTCCTGTGCCAGAAATGCAAATTCCTTTCGTTTCCTTAAAATTTTTGGAGGGATCTCTTCTAGAACCAAAACTTCTTGCTCTGCCATCACAAGCTTAGTATTGTAAGAGACTTGAATAACTTCATTCCTGGTTGCTCTCTTTGTAAAATAAACAACCACGTCTCTAGGTAGTTTCCTTTGTCTTGCAATCCAGGAATTAACACGGAAGATTTTATCTATATCTTCTGCAATTCCTTCAGCTGGCCTTCCCAACACATCTTCCAAAGAAACAGAGACTATTTTATTCAAATCTTCCTTAAGATTCTCCTTAAGACCCCTAATTCTCACAGCAAATTCCATTTCATGGTATTGTACCAGTGTCAGATCATAATCAATTTTATCCACCGCATTCTCAGTCTCTAATATCTTTGCATCCAATTTAATATTATTTTGACTGAGGTCCTCCACTCTTTCGTCCAGGCGTTCAATACATATCGCCATGCCTTGAAATGCAAGCAAGATGTCCTCCCTTATTACTGTAAACTTCTCCTCCAACTTTTCATCCATAATTTCATCTAATTGCTGTGAATGCTTTTCCAAAGCATCTTGCAAAACTTTAACTGTTAAAGCAGGCAAAGGTGAAGGTGCAGGAGGTGCTATAACTTGCAATGAAGATTGCGGCAGGGGGGAAGCCCCCGCACTTTTAGTAAGTTTAGAAGATTTAGCCGCCATTTTTTCCACTATTGCAACTACGCACTTTCACTTTCAGGGTCTTCAATGTGGATTGAGCCAAAGATCAAAAGTTCACTTACTCCTTATTCTCTTGCATCGCTCTGCCTGCTTTCTTGTCTTCCAAAATCCATTCCTGTAAGCAGGGATGGTTGCGTTCGCCTTGTTCTGCTCCAAAAGACATGGAGCAGAAACGCTGCGCAGCCCGGAGAAATCCAAGCTTCGGGGGGGCTCGATCCTTCAGCCGCCAGAACTTTAAGCTCTGGCGGCCCCAGAGAGCCCTTCCCCTACCTGGATACTCACCCCCTCCTCTTCTCCCGAGGAGGGGGCTTCCGAACCGCCGAAACAGCTGATCGGCGCTGTTTTCGGCGGTTCTACAAAGCCGTGAAGCTGACAACCTAAAAACAGCTGTCGGCGGCGGCGCTTTGCCACCCGGAAGTCGATTATTTGCATTTTCAAAAAAAGTTTTGTTTTGCTCTTTTTATTTGCTGTGCCAGTTTTTCTGAGTCCAACAAATTTAATTTACAGTAGGTTTTATTATTTCCATTTATCTTTTCAAAGTCTTCTTTTGCGGATTTATTTGCAGTTCTGATTCTAATTTTCCAAATTTCTCTCTTAATAGTACATACTGCTGTCTTTTCTGTTTATTTTTCTTTGCCATGTAAGTTATAGCTTTACCTCTAAAATATGCTTTAGCTGTGTCCCATACATTTTTTACTTCTTTTTTATTTTCTTTAAAGAAAAATTCCATTTCTTTTGTTGCTAGTTCTATAAATTCTCTTTCTTTTAATACAGATTGGTTCAAAGTTCATATTAATTTTTTTGTATTCCTCTCCACTTCACTTTTTTTTTTTTATTGAAAAGTTTTTCAATACATTTTATTTATTACATCCCATCCCCCAACCCTTCCCTCCCTTCCCAACCCTATCCCACCCTCTCACCCTCCCCTTCCCCCCTCCCCCCTCCCCGACTTCCCAGAGCTAGATACAAGGTATAAAAATAAAGTAAACAATCAAAAACTCCCATATACTAATAACAATAAACTATTAAATCTCTCGCACTTTAGCTCTTATAATTTGACTACAAGCAATATACTTATTCAAATGCTAGATGAAACTTTTTAGTCCCATATTTATTCTGGATGTAATCAATCCATTTCTTCCACTCCGCAATATATCGTTGTTGCGAATGGTCTTTCAAATATGCTGAAATCTTCGCCATTTCCGCCAGGTTGGAAACTTTTAAAGTCCATTCCTCTATAGTCGGCAGTTCTTCCTTCTTCCAGTATTGCCCTATTAAAAGTCTCGCTGCCGTAATTAAGTTCAACATCAGATTAATGTCCAGCACAGTAGTATCAGTAATAATGCCCAGTAAAAACAATTGCGGACAAAACTTTATCCTTTTCTTGAATATCTTCTGCATATTCCACCAAATTTTAATCCAAAATGCTTTGATCTTTTTGCAAGTCCACCATATATGAAAGTACGTTGCATCTTCACCACCACATCTCCAACATTTAGGCTGATAATTCGGATACATACTTGCTAACTTTTTAGGATCTAAATGCCACCTATAAAACATTTTATAAAAATTCTCTCTTAAATTTTGAGCTTGCGTAAATTTCACATTTCTCACCCAGATCTTTTCCCAAGTGTCCATTGTGATGACTTTCTGTATATTCTGTGCCCATTTTATCATACAATCCTTAACAATTTCTGTTTCTGAGTCAATCTCTATCAATGCAAGATATACCCGTTTGATATGTGCTGGTCCCTGATTTCTAATTTGCTTTACCAAATTTTCGTCATCCATTAAAAAACCAATTTTCTGATCCTCTTTCCACCTGGCTTGTAATTGCCCGTATTGAAACCAAGTTTGAACAATCTTTTTTTCTCGTAAAAGATTATATGACTTCAAACACCATACATTCCTCTCCAATCTCAAAATTTCCTTATATGTAATCACATCATGTTTAAATCCAACATTTATATTCTCTATTGCGTGTTTGGGTATTGCCCATAAAGGTATCTTGTAATTTAACTTTTGTCTATGCTTTTTCCAAACTCGCAACAAAGCATACCTCAAAATATGCATTTTAAACACATTGTCTACCTTCTTATCATACAATAAATATGCATGCCAACCAAATAACAAATCATGCCCTTCAAGATTTAATAGTCTCCCCTGTGTCAAATTAATCCAATCACTTATAGCTGATAATGCAGCAGCTTCATAATATAATTTAAGATTGGGCATTTTTAGACCACCTCTTTCACGCATATCCTGCATAATTTTAAATTTAACCCGTGGCCTTTTCCCTACCCAAACAAATTTATTAATACCCTTCTGCCATTCCTCCAAATTTGAATCCTTTTTGAGAATGGGTATCATTTGAAACAAAAATAAAAATTTTGGCAGAACATTCATTTTTACTGCTGCAATTCTTCCCAATAATGATAATTGTAATTTTTTCCAACTATCCAATTCTTTTTGCACTTTGTTCCATAACTTTTCATAATTATTTTTATATAATTTTACATTTGAGGGTGTTAAGTATACCCCCAAATATTTAACCCTTTCAACAATTTCAAATCCAGTTAACCTTTCTAAAGCTACCTTTTGTAATACTGTCATATTTTTAGATAACATTTTAGTTTTTTGTATATTAACCTTAAATCCAGAAACTTTCCCATATTGCGATATTAACTCTATCAGTTCCATAACAGAATTTTCTGGGTGTGTCAACATAATTACCAGATCATCCGCAAATGCCCTCAATCTATAGTCCTGGTCTCTTATTTGAATTCCCTTAATTGTTTCCGAATTCCGTATTTTAATCAGTAATATCTCCAACGTTAAGACAAATAATAAAGGTGATAACGGGCAACCCTGCCTCGTACCCTTTTCAATATTACACATTTCAGTCAAACTATTATTAACAATTATTTGAGCTGTTTGCTTTTGATATAATGCCCTAATTGGTTGTAGAAATTCATCCCCAAAATTCATTTTATCTAATACTTTCAACAAAAATTTCCAATCCAATTGATCAAAGGCTTTTTCAGCATTCAAAAAGATCAATGCTGCAGGGATCTGGTTATTCCTTTCCAGAAATTCCAACAAATCAACTATATGTCTCACATTATTTTTCATTTGTCTACCACTTATAAACCCAGTTTGATCACCATGAATTACCTGTTGCAATACCCTCATCAGTCTACTAGCTAAAACCTTAGCAAATATCTTGTAGTCCGTATTCAAAAGTGATATTGGCCTGTAATTTCTTGCTTGAGTAACGTCCTGATCTTCTTTCGGGATTAAAGAAATAAAAGCAGTTTTCCAAGACGGAGGCACTCCTCCCCCTTTTTGAATTGTCTGAAACAGTTCCTTTAATGGCTTTATCATCTCAAACTGGAGATTTTTATAATACACAGCAGTCAAACCATCCGTGCCTGGCGCTTTACCTGCTTTTAACTGTTTGATTGCCAAAAATATTTCTTCCTCAGTTATCAACTGATTCATCTCTTCTTTTTGCTCTTGCGTAAAAACCGGGATGTTAACGTTTTTTAAATATAAATCAATGTCTATTTCGTTAATCTTATCTCTAGCATATAATTTAGAATAAAAATCAACAAAGGTTTCCTTGATAAGATTCTGTTGATACACAACCTTTCCCTTATGTTCTATTTTATCTATATTAGAAACCCTTTGTTTCTTCCTTAACATATAAGCTAGCCATCTACCTGGTTTATTGGCATTGCAAAAAGTATTATGCCTTGCAAACCGTAGAGTAGTTGCCACCTGATCAGCCATTAACTTGTCAAATTGTCCTCTTAATAACTTAATAGCCTCTTTAATCTTCACATCCGATGGATTCAAAATTAAAGCCTTTTCTTTTTCCTTAATCTCTATCTCTAATTCTTTCCTCCTAAATTCCAAGTTACGTCTATATTTATTATTAAGATATATCAACACACCTCTCATATATGCCTTACTAGCATCCCATACCATTTCCATAGAAGTACCCTTATGCATATTTGTTTCAAAAAAAACCCTTCATCTGTTTTTTACACTCTTCCACATTTTTCTGATTTCTAAACAGATTCTCATTTAAACGCCAGGGACATCTTTCTCTAATGTATTTTCCAATCTCTAACCAAACTGGACTGTGATCAGACATAATCCTTGAACAAATCTTTATCTTCTTAGTTCTAAAAAAAAGATCATTAGTCAATAATATAAAATCAATCCTAGAAAAAGATTGATGTCTGTCAGAAAAAAAAGTATAATCCCTTTCTTGTGAGTTCCTCTCCCTCCAAACATCACGTAGTTCCATATCATCCATCATCTCAAAAAAAGACTTAGGCAATTTAGCATGACTTGGGGTACTTCTATAAGATCCACTCTTATCCATTTGTACATTCAAAACACCATTCCAGTCTCCCATAAAAATAAAAGATTTGTAATCCAATTGGGTAATCTTGCTGTGTAATAAACTATAAAAATCAGCTTGCTGTTGATTAGGAGCATATAGTCCAACCAAAAGAGTTTTTTTGCCATCTATTAACAAATCCACAATAACATATCTTCCTTGTTGATCTGCTTCGATTAACTCTGCTGTAATTGTATTCTTAACATAAATAACCACTCCATTTTTCTTATTTGTTGCAGAAGCAATAAATTGTGTGCCTAATCTTGAATTTAATAAATACTTTTGGTCCATAGCTCTAATATGTGTTTCTTGTAAGCAAATAACATCAGTCTTAAATTGCTTTAAATATTGAAAGATTTTCTTTCTCTTCTGTGGTGAATTTAATCCATTGACATTCCAAGTTAAAAACTTAGTCACCATTTCTGGCAACCCGAAGCTTCTGGAGCGCGTCATCCAAAATCCCCTTCACATTTTTAGGCCGCGCTCCTCCCACAGCTTCGCTATAGGTACACTTTGGAAGTTCCACAACATTCTGCTGATCCTGCTCTTGCTCACGTCTGATTCGTCTCGAAGCAGCACGCGTAATCCTCTGGTCTCTTACTTCTTCTGATACTGTTGAAGTTTGATCCACTCCTACTGCTTGCTCATCTGTCTGTGTTCCTTCAGCACCTTGAGACTTTCCCTCCTTTGTTGATTCCAAAGGTGGTATGGGGATTGCTTTTAAAACATTGCTATAAAAATCACGTGCCTGCATCACTGTAGCCAAACGGTATCTTGTGTCTTCATACATTACCACCATACCCACTGGGATCTCCCATCTAAACTTGATATCACGTCGCTTAAGCTCCTGTGCCAGAAATGCAAATTCCTTTCGTTTCCTTAAAATTTTTGGAGGGATCTCTT
>JAKJMR010015035.1:23190-44632 GCA_024449315.1 Daboia siamensis | reverse complement strand
ATAGGGTCGCGATGGGTCGGACACGACTTCGCAGCTAACAACAACAATCCTTTGCTATTCCTGTGAGTTGGTATTAATGGACCGAAACTAGAGCTTCTGAAGGCTGCCTGCAGCCCTTCTCCTTCCTTGGATATCAAAGCAGTACAGTACCGGGTGGGGGTGTGTGAGGAGACTTCTATTTTTGAAGCTTCACATCTTCCAGTTTCTATAAAAGAATCATTGACACTTTTAAATTTATTTCAACAACACACATGCACACACACATATACACACATATTACGCAGCTGTGGTACAGCTCTTAGATTAGTTGTTATATCTATTTAAAAAGTCAGAACCCCAGAATGGATTAGCATCCGATGCTACAAGACACTGCAAAAAAGTCTAGAAGTATTAATGTGAAGCTGGAACAGTTCTGTCTCATTAAACCATGTACGAGGGGGCTCAGTGTAATCTTAATATCCTGTCAGATTTAGTATTCATTCTGAACATTTTTTCCCCAAAAACCTGAAATAACAGAAGAGTAAATTTTGTTAATGAAGAACCTGCATGGCTTCTGCATCGGGAAATCCTATCTCATCTTTTTTTAATAATATTTTATTAATCTTCTAATTTTGCATTTAGGTATTTAAAAAGCAAGGTGGTGACTGGGTTAATCAACAATTCAATAACATACAAAAATCTTTAGTACAAATCTCAAGTTACAACATCAAATATTTCCTCTCTTTTCCCCTTAATATCTACTATCTGGTATTTAAGCTAATACAGTTCTTATTATATCAACTAAGTAAAAACGTCATTATTAAGATTAAATGTAAAAGTAATTAAGATATGTATAAGCTAAAAAGTTATTGATAAATGTCTCATTGATGCTCTTTGAGAATACTAGATAACGACATATATCTGCACTCCCAGAATGCTTTAGGAAAAGCTCCTCATCTTAATGTTCTCTCATCTTGATTGTTTCCTGCAACAAGGAAAATATTAACAGGCTAGAAAAGTCATGAACAAATTATGTTATTTAGCCTCTTAATGAAACATCTGCAGGAAATAAACCAAGCTAAAAGAACACTAAGAAATCAACAGTTCAATCTTGAGCTACTGTACCTATATGCTTTACTAGGGAAAGGCTTCTGAGACATGGAATGAAAGTGTGAATGATGATGATTAAAAGAACAATAAGGAAAGGAAATAACTGGTTGACTCTCACCACTGAAGAAAATTAACTGGGGCATCTGTCTCACTCTCCAAAATTTGTATTGGATCTGGAGCTCACGTTCCAAAATACTTTGGAAGCAGGATTAATTATACATTGCATTAAAAATACATGATTTCCATGGACATCTACTACCGAGAGCTACAAATATATATATTTAATTTTAATATATTTAATCTTTCCGTAGTTTTTTTTTTCCCTGAAGTAAAAAAAAAAAATCCTTTATAGTTGGGTCAGAAAATGGCCCAACTGTAGCTTTATATTTCACTGCCTGTAGAGCAAATGTCTAAACTCACGTGGTCTGGTGGCAATTAGGCCACAGCCTGATAGGTGAGCTACAGCCCACAGATTGTGGACCCTTGCTTTATAGTAGTCAGCTAAAGCTTGCAAAGACGGCTAAAGCTTGCAAAGACCCAGCATCCTCCACATGCTGGCACAATTTCTATGGATTTTTTTTTTTTTTACTTCAGGGGAAAAGTGCTACAGAAGAATTTTCTCTGTTTGCTCACTTGGTTCCTCTTTTCTTCAGCCAAGGCAAGGTTTTTAAAGGGGATATTGGCTGGAGGGCAGATGGCAATTAGGTGGGGAGGGGGGAGATCAACAAGTCTGTCCCTCCCAGCTTTTTTTGTTTTTTTGAAGAAATGGGGCTTTCTAATGTGCAATCGAATGAATTCTTTAGTAGAAAAATTAAAATTAAAATGTATATGAACATTGCTAAGCACATTGATTTGTGCTTTAAATTGTAAGCCGCCCTGAGTCTTCAGAGAAGGGAGGGATATAAATGGGATTAAAAAAACAAAACATTTTATTTATCAAAAAACAACATATGTATAAAACAAACTAATAGAAGTACTAAAGAAAAAGAAAAAAGTAGATAATTTGTAAGAGGCTGTACTCTGTTAGGGGGTACAACTCATCTTGGTTGCAGCTGAAAGAGGGAAAAAAATGAAGATGACTTTTAGACACCTTGATGGCAGTGATATTGTCTACACAATTTTACCTAAAATTTAACCACTCTAGTGAAAGTGCTGTGTCATTCTGTGTATAATCAAATATATTCCAGAGCATCTGTCTAGCTGACACAACGAAATTCAGTTGAAGATAATACAGAGACAATAGTAAAATCAAAGGAACAGACATTTGGACCATAAAGCTTGCCAGGGTAAATTGCATCAATATCAGAAATCTAACATCAGAAAAAGGAGGCACATATGACACGCAGTAAAACAGAAGACAGTAAAATAGAAGACTGAAGGGACATGGTGGCTCAGTGGGTTAGGATGCTCAGCTTGTTGATCAGAAGTTCAGCAGTTTAGCGGGTCGAATCCTGAGTGCCACGTAGCAGAGTGAGTGCCTGTTACTCGTCCCAGCTTCTGCCAACCTAGCAGTTCGAAAGCACGTAAAAATGCAAGTAGAAAAATAGGGACCACTACGGTGGGAAGATAACAGCATTCCATGCACCTTTGGTGTCTACTCATGCCGGCCACGTGACCACGGAGACGTCCTTGGACAAGCGCTGGCTCTTGAAATGGAGATGAGCACCGGCCCCTAGAGTTGGAAACGACTAGCACGCATGTGCGGGGGAACCTTTACCTTTACCTTTAAAATAGAAGACAGAGCTCATAAAGAGGAATGTAGATCTTTCTAAGCATCTTCCACAGAACTTTGTGTATTTATAGAACAGGCAATGCTTTAATCTTCAAGATGAAGTAGAAGGCATGGTAGAAAATACTATTTCTCCTCTCCCCTTGGGGTATTAAGTCCTCTCTGTTTTCCCCTTTTCAAGAAGTTTCTCATACATTTTCAGGTGTCTGCCTTGATCACTCAGGGCTCTTTCTGTCTGGCTCACACACAATCTTTGAGGATTGTCAAAGAATTACTTGGCTCATCCAGGCAATACCAGGAGAGGAAACACTGAGAATATGACTTCCATCTGGAGACTCCAACACACGAAACATGAAGACAATGGATAAATGATAGCTCAGTGACAATTCTTAGACTGGAGTTTTTTCCTACATTGTAAAATTCTTTTGAATAAACAGTAGTCTAGTTCTCTGCAGGAAAATGGCAAAGAAATAGGTAGCCCAGGGTAAATCTCTGGTTTCATTAGGCAGTAATAGTTTTATCAGTGATTTCAACATGAGTTTCTGGACAAATCTGTGCACTGCCCAAACAGCACAAAGCTAAATCTACCATTAAGTAGTATTGAATAGATTTATAAAGTACTTTGGAAATATGTCTTTTCATAAGTTTAGCACCTTTGCAAAATTAATCTTCATTTGGATTATCATTATTGTATTTTATTATATTTTTATTGTTTTATTTTATTATTTATTTTATTTTTTAAAAACCAAATGCTGGGCAGCCCCCAACAACAATAAAACCAAAGATGAGAAAATTAAGAAAAAGAGAAAACCAGGTGCCTGACCACCATAGAATTATCAGGTTCTAATTTTACTATATTTCAGAGACTTGGAAAAAGTCAACCTTTATGACTTTCCATAGTCATCTCCATTGTCCTTGATATGGTTTTTGTCAGACTATCTTAGCCAAGTATACAGATAAATCAAAGTTTCCCCTGCACTGACAAATAATTTCACACTTTGATAAGAAACTCCTGCTACAGTAGAGTGAGAAACTTCCGTTTCTCAGGATACAGATAAGTTGCTAGTCCACAATTGCTTATTCCTGCTGTCCTTTCAGAACCACATCCCACTCAGAAATGTTGTCTCAAGTTGTATTTTTAGTCAATTAAACAGTCTTTGTGAAATTCGTATGTTAACACAAAGGCAATACAGTTGGAATTTATGATGTATCTTCATGTAGAACATGCATAGACTATTAATCCTTTCTTCATTTTCCCTTTTTATTGTCTTGATTCCATGAATATCCTAATCTATATTGAAGAACTAAAGCCTTGATTAGTTCCACCTTTACTGCATAAATGGAAAGCATAACTGTTCTTCCAAATTGCTGCCTCTACCTGATTGTCTTGATTTCCTCCCAACGTAGTTGCTGTGCTCCATCACTCTTTTAGAGGGTTTCTTCACTCTGAAGAACAACTATTTTGGGTGCAGGATGAGGGGAATGGGAGAATGTAATTCATAATGGCATTATATTTCCATATCTTAGAAATAGAGCCTTCATTTTCAATGGTATTTTTGTAGACTTTATTTAGTTACTATAGTTTTTTTTCCATATGGTCTTGAAAATAATAATGACTTAGATCAAGCTTAGAGAATTAAAAAACATAAATACAGATTCTAATTTGTTATTCAACAAGAGAGATATTTTTCTTGTTGTTGTCCCATATCCGTTATCGGACGTTGGTGATCATGTTGGCGATCCTGTTTTTATCAGCAGCCACACAAAGAAGTGCTGCTGAGTTTTGCCCAAACCAGTCCCTTAGATTTTGAAGCCATGATGTTCTTCTTCTGCCTGGACCTCATTTGCCTTCAATCTTTCCCTGGAGGATTAAATGGAGTATGCTGTATTTTCATTTTTTAATTGTTTTGATGATTTCCCTTGGCTTTCCCAAGCAGCTTGTCACCTCCTCATTTCTGATCTTGTCAACCCTGCTTATACGTAACAGCCGCTGGTAAATCCACATTTCAAATGCTTCTAGTCTCTTCAGGTGGCCTTCTGTCAGAGACCAACTCTCTACTCCATAGAGCAGGAGAGATATGCATATGTGATAAAGCAAAGAAATATTGGAATAGGATTCACATCTTAATACAGAAGATTCTCAAAGTGAATATAAAGATAAAACCAGAAACTTTTCTTCTGGGTTTAATGAAAAAAGACTTGGGGAAAAAAATGGAATTTTGATGTTATATATGTTGACTGCAACAAGTTTAGTTTACAAGCAAAAATGGAAGGACAGTTTGATTCCTACAATGGACGAATAGTTGCAAATGTTGATGAAATTAGCATAGATGGCCAAATTGCCTGCTTTGATCAAAGAAAAAATACAATTACTTTTGTTTCTACTTGGAAACCATTCCCTGGACTTTGTGCTTAAGGTGAAAAAAAATGAAACTTTGATTTTGGGTTTTACCGATTAGATAGATTTTTGTTATAGAAATGGTTACTTTATATTATTATGTAAAAATAAAAAGTTGAGGTTTGATGCTATTATCTTATTCTACTGCACCAAAGGGAGTCAGAAGTCAATGCCTTTTCTTTCCTTTTTCCCTTTGCTCTACACTTTTCCCTTGCCCTTTCCTTTCCTTATTTTCAAATTATATATATTTTTATTTTATATTATAAATTAATAAATTTAAAAAATAAAAAACAAGGGAGATGTGGAAATCTGTATCCAGGCCTAGAAATCAAAAGGCAAAACAATCCAATTCCTAGAGGTTCCAGAGATCATTTTCAGATGATAAATAATCAGAATATTGATGGCTGTTAGGCAATTATGGTCTAAGTTACACAGATAAGCAGACACACTGGCTCACAAGCAACAAATACAGCCTTCACCAATGAGAGATTCTTAGACTGAGAAACTTTTGCATGCACAAACCTATGGGAACAGCTTTCAAAGTGACCAAAGCAGTCTTGCAAAAGTTACAGTTCTGTTAACAATTTGAATAAAAGTGCTTCATTCATATTCCTGCATGTTTCAAATGCCTTATATAGCCCTATTAAATATTAGGAACATCCCGTGTGGTTAGAAGGGGTTCAACCCAATGTTTTTTGTAAATGTCATTACAATCTAATCAATTGCTTTAAAATTAAGGTTCAATGATAAAGCAGAAGGTTTTTGTGAAGAAGTCTCATAGTTCAAACCCCACCTTCTTTGGATAAGGCAAAATAAAACCCAAATACCTGACTGAAATTGCACAAAATGCCTGACAACCTCTAGGAATTGACATAGGACTTTTATTAAGGGCCTGACACAGCAAAAGGCAACTTTTAACATTCACTCATCTGTTTGTTTATTAATTAAATTTATGTGCTGCCCATCTTGTCCAAATTTTCTGGACTTTCTATTACAAATTTCCTAAACCAAGCCATTCCAGTACATATGGAAGTGATGGTATGTGATTTGCCCTCTGCTGTAAGTATAAATGTGGAAGGCATTTTTTTTATTTTTATCAGCAGCACAACTAGCAGAGGTCAGGATTTGCTAACCATTCTTTTCATGTTGCATAGAAGGCAAGATCTGAACAGGACAAATGGCAACCTATTATAAAGCAGAAGATTTATGGATAACAGCTATTTCACAGAATTCATTTTAAAATAATAAAACATTGCTGTACAATAGAAATAAATCACATTTATGTTCAACTGAAATTGAAAAGACAGCTTAGATTGTATTTATTTGTATGAATAAATAAAAATGAATGTGCAAACCCTAGATAAAAATATTCTGAATGTTAGTTCAAACTACAAATAAAATGAGACACTGGTTTTCCCAAACATTTAAGTAATGGCTTCACATACAGCAGATATCTTGCATTAATGCATGTCATTTTGCATCATTGCATTATTGGCATGATGACCAGGGACATAAATTCCCGTGCTGTCCCACTCTTTGATTCCAAGATATTCTTAAATAATACTGTCTCCCATTCCCCATTAAAACAAAATTTCAATGAGCAAATAAAATTCAGGCTCCACATGAAATTTCCTATCCAATTTCAAAGCAAGATATAGATGCAGGATTTATATGGCTGGGCCTAGACAGGGGCCTAGTGTTGAGACACGCTAAGAGGCCCCTGATACATTTTTTAGCCGGTTGTTTTAAAAGGTTAGGGAGGGGGAGGGATAATAGACTGGGGAGGGAATCATTAACCGGCGCTCAGCCTGGGACTGTTAGGGATCCCAACGATACGGGGTTGGGGGAGGTGGTTGCTGGTTCTGTGAATGTTGGGGTGGGGCTTCAAATCCCCACGATGATAGGGAATGGCAGCAGGTGGTTGCACGGAGGGCCATATCAACATCTGGGATCGCGCCCCCGCTGTTTACGTGCGGTGGCGCGCTCCGACCCTCCGGTTAGCACCCTTTTGCCTGGGGATGAGGGTGATCAGGCCCCTGAGCTTAGGCTGGTTTATTTTAACGCCAGATCCGTCGTTAATAAGGCTCCCCTCATTCAGGAGTTGATTGAGGAGGAATGTGCGGATCTGGCGTGCATTACGGAGACTTGGTTGGGCTCGGAGGGAGGGGTTCCTCTGACTGAGTTATGCCCTCCAGGTTTCCGTGTGCTACACCAGCCACGGGCTCAGGGTAGGGGCGGTGGGGTGGCAGTGGTTATCCGGGAGACTTTATGTCCGCGGGAGACCACCATTGTCCAAACGGCCGGGAGTGAATCCCTCCTCCTGAGATGTGGTTCTCGGGTTCAGTTGGGCTTGTTGCTCACATACCTGGCGCCCAGCTGTGTGGCAACAGCCCTGCCCGAGCTGCTCGATACTCTCTCAGGGTTGGCGGTGGAGTTCCCCAGGCTTATAGTTCTGGGTGACTTCAACCTGCCTTCACTGGGAGGGTCGTCTGAGTTGGCTCGGGAGTTCATGGCCTCCATGACGACCATGGGCCTGACCCAAGTTATTGAGGGCCCGACTCATGTGGGGGATCATACTCTCGACCTGGTGTTCCTGTCTGGACAGTGGTTGGATGATCTGGGAGGGGGTTCACCAACCATTGTTCCCCTGTCATGGTCAGATCATTATCTCCTGTGGCTGGTCTTCCGTTACGCCACCCCCCGCCGCTGGGCTGCGGAACCGACCAGGTGGTTCCGCCCCAGGCGCCTAATGGACCCGGAACGGTTCCAGATGGCGCTTGGGTCTATACCCATCACCCTTACCCACAGCCCAGTCGATGCCCTGGTGGATGCCTGGGAAAGGGCGGCCTCCGGGGCACTTGACTGTGTTGTACCCTTGCGACCTCTGACCCGGTGCAGATCCCGTTTGGCTCCATGGTTCTCTGCGGAGCTCCGGGAGATGAAGTGTCGGAGACGGGGCCTAGAGAGTGGTTGGAGGTCCAGCCGATCCGAATCTGACCGATTGCAGTTAAGATCCTTCATAAGGTCTTATCTTGCAGCGATAAGGACGGCGAAGTCTAATTACTTCGCTGCCCTCATCGCGTCCGCAGATAATCGCCCGGCCGCCCTGTTTAGGGTGACTCGCTCCCTTCTTAACCAGGAGGTGTGGGAGGATCCCTTACAGGGACGAGCCGAGGAGTTTAGTCATCATCTTGCGGACAAAATCGCTCAGATCCGGACCGGTCTGGACTCTGACTGGGCAGAATCTGACGTGGAGGAATCGGACGGTCTTGAGCATGTTATCTGGACTGAGTTCGATCCTGTTTCCCCTGATGATGTGGACAGGATCATGGGGAGGCTGAGCACCACCACTTGTTTATTGGATCCGTGCCCCTCCTGGCTAGTTTATGCGGCCCGGGAGGAGACACGAGGCTAGTTCCAGGCAGTAATAGCTGCTTCTTTGGAGGAGGGTGTCTTCCCTGCCGCTTTGAAGGAGGCTGTGGTGAGACCCCTCCTCAAAAAGCCTGCCCTGGACCCGGATGTCTTAAATAACTATCGTCCAGTCTCCAACCTTCGCTTTCTGGCGAAGGTTGTTGAGAGTGTGGTGGCGCATCAACTCCCTCTGTTCCTGGAGGAAACTGATTATCTGGACCTGTACCAATCGGGCTTCAGGCCCGGATACAGCACGGAGACGGCATTGGTCGCGCTGGTGAATGATCTCTGGAGGGCTCGGGACAGGGGTTGTTCCTCTGTCCTAGTCCTATTAGATCTCTCAGCGGCTTTTGATACCATCGACCATGGTATCCTACTGCGGCGTCTCAGGGGGTTGGGAGTGGGAGGCATCGTTTTACGGTGGTTCTCCTCCTATCTCCTGGGCCGTTCGCAGTCGGTGTTGACGGGAGGGCAGAGATCCGCCCCGAGGCCTCTCATTTGTGGAGTCCCTCAGGGGTCGGTTCTCTCGCCTCTCCTGTTCAACATCTATATGAAGCCGCTGGGCGAGATCATTCGTGGTTTCGGGGTGGGGTATCATCAGTACGCTGATGATACCCAACTTTTTCTTTCCACCTCGAACCAACCCAGCGATGCCCTCTCCGTGATGTCCCGTTGTCTGGAGGCGGTCCAGGTCTGGATGGGGAGAAACAGGCTTTGTCTCAATCCCGCCAAGACTGAGTGGCTGTGCATATCGGCATCTCGGGTTAACCAAATTATTCCATCTCTAACAATGGGGGGTGAGGTGTTACCCCCCGTTGATAGGGCTCGCAACTTGGGCGTCCTCCTGGATTCACGACTCAATTTTGAAGATCATATAGGAGCCGTGACCAGGGGGGCTTTTGCCCAGGTTCGCCTGGTGCGCCAGTTGCGACCCTATCTGGACCGAGATGCCCTACGCACAGTCACTCATGCGCTCGTGACCTCCCGTTTAGATTACTGCAACGCTGTCTACATGGGGCTGCCCTTGAGGACCACTCGGAGGCTTCAGCTGGTGCAGAATGCGGCCGCGCGAGTTGTGATGGGGGTTTCCCGATACTCCCATGTAACACCTCTACTCCGCGAGCTGCATTGGCTTCCGGTTGCCCTCCGGGTGAGATTCAAGGTGCTGGTGATGACCTATAAAGCCCTAAATGGCTTGGGTCCGGGATATCTGAGGGAACACCTGCTGCCGGCATCAAGTTCCCTTCGTCCAGTGCGCTCCCACAGGGAGGGTCTTCTCAGGGTGCCGCCGGTGAGAGATTGCCGGCGGATGACACCCAGGGGTAGGGCCTTCTCTGTGGGTGCGCCTGCCCTTTGGAACCAGCTGCCGGTGGAGTTGAGGACTGCCCCCGACCTCCGTTCATTTCGTCGGGACCTGAAGACCTGGCTCTTCGAGCTCTCTGCCCCAGGCTGAGAATTTTTAATTTTAATTTAGTCCAATTGGGTTTTTTAATTAATACAGGGATTATTATAATTTTTTTTAATTTGTTTTTAACTTTTATATCTGTGTTTTTAATTACCCTGTAAACCGCCCTGAGTCCTTCGGGAAAGGGCGGTATATAAATGTAATAAAATAAATAAATAAATAAATAAATATATTAGAAGAAATCAAAGAACTTCAAAAATTACAGCACGAGAAAGGAAGTTTGCTAACTAATCTTCCATTTGGAATTGATGTGTGTATATTCTGTGTACTATCATAAAAGATGCATAATGAGAAATATATTATCACTAAATACTAGTTTGACTTTTTATTAAAATATATCTGGGATTATCTATTCTTAGTGTGAACACAAATGGTCTAGTTTCAGGCCAAGTGGGAAAGAATTGGATTAGAATAGAGCAGGGGTGTCAAACTCAATTTCATTGAGGGCCGCCTCAGCACTGCGGTTGCCCTCAGGGGGCTGGGTGGGTATGGCCAGGGTGGGCGTGGCCTACTGGGTGGGTGTGGCTAGAGTGCGTATGGCCTACTGGGTGGGCGTGGACAGCTCTACATCATTGGCATCAAGGGTGCCTATGGGGGCCTGGGCAGGAGTGAGACAGATTTGAGGGTCTCTGGCAGAAGGAGGGTCTTTGGGCCAGGGCCAAGGCAGTGGGGGCCGTTCCCTCACTGTTTCCAGGGTGGCTTTGTGGGCCACATGAAACCACTTCGCAGGCCGGATCCGGCCCCCAGGCCTTGTGTTTGACATGTTTGGAATAGAGGAACTGAGTTTCAGGTCCATCACTGTCTCTCTTCCTAGCTGTGATAAAATAAAGAGAGGCCCTCAGGGAAGGATATGAATATAATAAATATATATGTGCACTCATACATTCTTTAATGTGTGAATCTACTCACAAACATACTTCAAGAGGATCTAGTGACATAGATTTAGAAAATGGAAAGGAAAGGAAAGGGAAAGGATGTCCCAGTTTTGTCCAATAAATATTAAATAGTTTGCTTTTAACAGCCCTTTTCTTAATTTTATAGGTGAATTTAACAAACAAAAAAAGTCACAGCAGTGATAGTACAGTCAAAAGTAACAAAGAATAACAGAATAGCAGGGTTGGAAGGGACTTTGGAGGTCTTCCTTAGTCCAACCCTCTACTCAAGCAGAAAATACCATTTCAGGCAAATAATTGTCCAACCTTTTCTTAAAAACTTCCAGTACTGGAGCACCCGCAACTTCTGGAGGAAAGTCCTTCCATCGATTAATTGTTCTGTCAGGAATACGTATGGGAAATTAAAATCTAAGCAAGAGTTGGACGATCAGGGTGTTGACTTATCATGGTGGCCTCAACTGCAAATGCAATCAAGATATGATAAAGATGTTAAAATATATGGTTTTTATAAAGACCAGACAATGTTTGATCAGATGTTGTTGACCTCTGATGAAAAACTGATTAAGAAATTGTATAACTTTTTATTAAATTTGAAAATGGAAGATGAACAAGTGAAAGAAACAATGATAATATGGGCAAAATAGTTTGGATACAATATAGAATTAGAGAAATGGCAAAATCTATGGGAAAGAAACTATAAATTGACAATGGCAACTTCATATAAAGAAAACCTATATAAAATGTTTTATACTGTAGATGGCACTTACTACCTGCCAGATTAGCAAAAATGTTTAAAAATATGTCTAGTAAATGTTGGAAATGTAATCAAAAACCTGGTACATACTATCACCTGTGGTGAACGTGTATTAAAGCAAAAAAAATTAGGACAAAAATAGATACCTGGTTAGAAAAAATGTTAGGGAAACACGTAGACTTTAAACCTGAACTTTTTATATTAGCTATAATTCCAGAAAAAAAATTGATAAACAAAGTGTATATTCAACATTACATGTATTAACAGCAGCAAGGATTGTATTTGTTCAGCACTGGAAAAATGAAGAAACACCATTGGACGAAGAGATAATCAAGAAAATACTGGACAGACTTACATTGAGGATCAAAGAAAAAGAAGATACAGAATATTTTCAAACATGGAACATATTTTATCCTGCAAACGGTTTTTGTATGTTTTAGCCTCCAATCCCATAATTATCTTTGTGGCTTATCTCCATACTCTTTGTAGAGGCTCAACATCTTTTTTATATGGTCACAACCAAAACTGGATGCAATATTCCAAGTGTAGTCTTACCAAGGCATTATAAAGTGGTATCAACACTTTCCATAATCTTGATTCTGTACCTCTGTTAAGAGAGTACATGTCATGATGATAGAAATAAACTAAAATGTTAAAAAAGTTCCATATAATATGAATATATAACTAAATCAGTCCTTTAAAGCTTCATAAATATATTTCTATACTATAAAACATGAACTGACAAAGAAAACATTATTTGACTGTTTTAACATCTGAAATGTTTGTTTTTTCTCCTATTCAAGTTGATAAGCATTATAGGAAATCTTTCTCTTATTTAGCCTTCCAGATGCATTAGAACTTTCTTTACCTGTAAGTCCCAGCTAGCATGGTCTTTCAAATCCACCACATCTGGAAAGTACTGTTGGAAGATCCCCTTATGCATATGTTGCTTTGTTTCATCATCTTGTGTGACCCCAACTGACTCTTTGGTATAATTTTAAATCCTTAAGGCTAAGGATACTGTGATAAATTTGGATGTTAAGTCCTGTGGCTTTTCCATTTCAGTTCAATTGTTTTCAAGAGAGTTGGTTTTAATCTAAATTTATAAACAGATCTATGCTCTAACTCCAGATTGTAGAGTTTCGATTTGTTTTGCAGTGGCTTTATACATAATAAATATGATATCTTTCACTTCAGTCAACACTGTCCTGCTTGCAGCATTACTGAATGGGAGATTTAAGGCTCTGTGCAAGTCAAATGAGTTGTTCATGCTCTCATTCATCAACCTTCGTATTCAATTGAGCAGTGACTTAATAGTAGTATACTATCCAAATGCTATAGAAATTTAGAAGACTTTCTCCTCCCGTAGAAAATAGCAATACAGATTTGCTTAATCATTACTGAAGGATTGATGCAGTCTTTTTGCACAGAGTTGATGCAGGATCATGCAGTCTAAGGACGTTTCTCTATAGCAAGGGTGTCAAACTGGTGGCCCGTGGGCTGGATGCATCACACACAAACCATCCCCACCCCGGCTCCACAAAGGCAAAAAATGTCACAATGCGTCACGATACATCACGTGACGCGATCAAGTTTGACATCCATGTTCCATAGAGTTGTTTTTTGTTTCATTGTTTTAAGGTTCAGATTTTATAATGATATATGTTTTGTGATCACTGCCTCCAAATAAATCCATTGTATCTTCTCAACCAGTTAACACCAGGGACAATAAATGTGGTCAAAATTAGCAGATTTCATGTGGTACACCAGACTAGTTCATTCTTTTTCCTATGGATACAGCTAAAGCAGGTACTTAGACTTTCTATTGGGATGTAATTTCCGAATACACTTTTTTCTAATATTGAAAGATAAGCACCAATCTTTAGCAATTCTTCTGTAAATGACTTTTATGTCTCTCCGCATGCGTATTCTGTAGCATAAACCTATTCCTATAAGAACCAGATTAGGAAAAGCTGTTCTAATTTATTTTCATTATCTGTCTTAAAGATAGATAACTGAAACTCCTTAGCAAAATTAGTTTCTAACATTGGGGATGCAATATTATTTAAAAGTTAGTTACAATAGAGCAGTTAGTAGGAAAGTAATGTCATTTCTTAAATTTATGTTACATAGATTGTATATAAAACACTCACCGGATGAAAATTTTACACATTCATAATGGATAGAGTTTATGAGTTGAATATGAGTATATATTTCAATTAAGCTGACATTGAAACCTAAAGCAAATTTGCTTGGAAATAAATATGATAGATTTCAGTGAAAATGCTTAAAATACATTTAGTTTAAATTTTATTGATATATGTTTGGCAAATTAAAAAAATAGAGGTTATTGTACTCTATAGTGATTTCACATATTTTACTGTATTATTACTATTGTTTAGTATTTCTATTTCACAGCAATAAATTACAGCTCTGGATGAGATCACATTACTGTCATATTTTACATTTCAATGGATGGTGAAACCCATTAAGCAGAACTAGGACTATTGCTACACTTTCACATAATAAGTTAAAAGGCAAAAATGGCTTTAAAATAATTAATCTGCTTCAAAAATAGCAGTATAAAACCTTTTCAATGAATTCTCCAAATCCAATGACAGATTCAACACACGGACTGCTGATCTTCAGAAGGACTGTCTCTTAATTAAATACTGATCCCTTCATTATATTTATACACCTACCCATAAACATACTTCTGTACAAATACAATAGCTCTGAAAAAATATTTTATCAATCCATCCAGATGGACTGAGCATAATGATGGCTGAAAAAAATGTGTAGAATTGCAACTGTAAAGCTTACTCAGAAACATAGCCTAATGTCTTCTCTTGCTGCTGCTGAGCCAATTGTCACCTTTCCTTACTATTCTAACCCTTCCAAGATGTAAGATAAAAGTAAGCAATGCACTCACTCTATCCCAATAAAAATGTGTGGTGCTCTGTATATTCTGGAAGTAGAACGTCAGCATCCTTCCATCCTGACCAGTCTTCCGTCAAGATCCGAAGGGCCACACAGGTATCCTTTGCTTTAGTGGCAGGGGAAGGAGAGGTAAGAGAGCAATGGCAGCCACCAATTTGGAAATAAAGAGAAGAAAAGAGAGAAAAAGTTAAGCTTTTGTGTTGTAATATATTGAATCATCTAGTTTGTTATTACATTTTATAACTGATTAAATTGTACAGTGCTTGCATTGGGTTACTGTACGGATCTAGTTCTCTTGTGTATACAATGAAAATATAAATTATGTCCATGATTTTGATGTGAATTAACATGGACATCCAAATACATACACTAGAAGCAGGAATTATCCATTTTTCTTTATCAAGTACAAATTCTCTGGCAAGCCTACATTTATTAATATATTACTAAAACTCTGATTCTTGTAACCTTTAACTGGGCGAAACAGCTCACCATAAGGGCAAAGAATTTTGAAGCAAGGTATTCAAGTGGGCTAACTTGCATCCAAAACCCGGGATCCATAACACCTGTGGAATTGCAATTTGGCAAATTTTATAAAATATTTTATGGCATAAACATTATCATAAATAAGTTTATGACATACACAAAATGTCACAAAACTTTTTCTGTCCTGATGTTTGGCTGTGCTATACAGCTCAACATGAGCTATTTTCAAGGCAGATACAACTCAGAACATATCCCAACATTTCCTGTGAAGGCAGTATGTTAGAAGCTGGGTCATTGTTGAAGGCATTGAAGAGCCTGATAAGGCAATATCTCTGAAACGATGACCCAAGGAATGGATTGTCTAGTAATATCTTTAAAATTGCTCTAACAAATCTCTTCTAGAGATGTTGTAATTGACCTAGCAATGTTTCCAGAATAAATGCCAATGCTATTTTTTCAAATGTTTAATCAGGTGTACTTTATAAATGCATTCATAGTAAGGTTACCTATAAAAATGCGTTCATAGATTCAGTTATGCTTTGAGCATATCAGTTCACACATATTCATATTAAATGATAATATTCATTTCATGTTATCTACAAATTGTGTTAATTGCAGATGTACTGATTAGAGTGGTGCATAAATCCTAGTTCTGACTAATAAAACAGTATTTCCATGGGGTTTTATATATTTCAAAAAGATTTACAATCCACTACAGATAATGAAAGAAAGTCACAGGATCACAGCTCAGTTCTTGTCCTTGGGGGAAGTCAAGGGAGTGATGATAATGAAAGTGGCATTGCATTGATGTATCACAAGCTCTACTCCTTTTATATGTGTATCATGACATTACACATATGTATGAAAGGGGTGGAATTTGCAGCACAACAGTTAAGGGCTTCTTTCATCATTTTGATGAAAGCACTGCAACCTTCAAATATATTTGGTTCATGTGTCCATTTTAAAATGGATGTTTTTACCATAAATGTTTTACTCATTCATTAAAAAATATTATTGTTATGGCTGAGTTTCAAAGACAAATTATTGCTACTTTGAATAATTATAGATGACAAAATCTGATCTGAAATTATTGAATCAGCTGAGATAAAGCATGCACCTGGTCATCCCAAGATAATATCACCTGTTCTGTGGGGAAGGCTTTAAAATAATATGTCTCACGTGTATAAAATTTCTTCTTCTCTTTTTTACAAAACCAAATATAATTGTCTCAGTGAGTTCAATTCTTTTTATTTTAGTATATTAAACTGAATAATTCATAAATAGTTTTTTAAGGTTAGGACTACATCTTTAATAAATAGTGTGTTATACAACTCAGAGTAATATATGTACATATCAACAATATGCTGTATTTTAAAATGCGAATATTTAATTGGGACTATCTTCACCAAAGTCATAAAATCAGCCCCAAAAGTCAAGCAATGGAAGAGCCAGGGAATTCAGAATCCTATCAGATCAGTTTAATCCGCTTTGGACAGTTTGTCTCTAGCCTTGGGTGATCAATAGATATAGCTAGATCGATAATATAAAAATGTATCTATGTTAAAGGGGAGTTAAGCACATTATGAATTTGGTTAATTTTATAATGGACAATTTTAGTTAGAATATGATTATTATATCTATAACCCTGTATTCAGCTCTGAGAAGTGTGGGGGGGAAAGGGGGGTGGTTTGGGGTGGGTGGTTTTTGGGGATATGTATGGTAAAAAAATTTTGTAAAACTCTTTAATTAAAAAAATATATATATAAAGTAGCGATTATACCTTATAGTAAGTCTACCATTTCAAAGAATAGTGGAGGCAAAATGTTGTAATCCAATTTGCTAATAATTCCTATATAGTGGCTTTATACTAGGATCCTTTCACAGCCCAGAAGGTTCCAGGAGGCTGGCATGCTGCTCTGTGGGGTACTGAATGTTGTAATATAACTTCTTATGATAACACACCTGCTACTAGAAGTTTAAAAAAATGCAAGCTATAAGTCTGCATAGGTCAGGGGTAGGCAACCTCGGCTCTTTTATGACTCATGGACTTCAACTCCCAGAATTAGCTGACTCAGGAATTCTGGGAGTTGAAGTCCATGAATCATAAAAGAGTCGAGGTTGCCTACCTCTGGCATAGGTATACAGATCTTCTTAGGTAATTTCTTAAAGTGAACCATACTACCAGTGTTGAGCATACACACATTTTTATATATTTTTATAAATCAGCAACTGGTTGCTTTTTCTTATATGTGCTTTTTAAAATGTCATTTTTCTCAGATAGCACAGGACAATTAACAAGAACCATCAACTTTACTTAAAATATATCTAATAATATGTAAAAAGGAATCATGTTTTAAACTCACACTAGATGCTGCAAGTCTTAGTTGGCCACCAGAATGTGGATCTGTCAGACAAGATGCAAGCAGCTGCATCATCTATCAACTCTGCTTTGCAAATAATAGTCTTGGCATCACTTTGATGTTAATTTTGAGAAAATACATGGCTTGAGAATTTCTCTGATGGTTGGTTCTATGAAAGCTGCCTGGAGTGTCACCCATTGTTTAGTCTGAAGGTTTTGCTGCCAACACAAGTTTTTAAGCCAAGTATCTGTAATGATCTGGCACAGTGCAATGAACTGATCTACTTTGAAAACATGCAATATGCCTCAATAAAGGGACTTCTGGAAATCCAGTTCCCAACCTAAATTCTTGGCTGGGATTCAAAAAGCTACATAATAAAGTGAACTAAAGGGTTGAGACACATCAGGGCAACAACTAAAGCTAAAGCTAAATGTTGTACTGTTTGGAAACTTCTGATATTTAAAATGACTAATCAACTGCCAGATACTTTATTAGTTCATTGCTGTCTTCTATCCCTTCTTTTTCCTAACCATTGTGTCCTGTAGTGGTAGAACATCTGTAGACTTATAAAGGCCCTGATTTGAAACCCTGGAGGATGGTTGACAGTCAGTGTAAATAATAATGAATTAAATTTCAACTTCCTATATACCTATCTTTCTCCAAGCTCTAAGCCTCCCTCAATATTATAAAGGCCAAAGTTGCTTATCCTTGCAGGGAATGTCTCCTAATTCCAGTTAAGTCAATTAAAGAGAAACTAATTCAAACTTTTTTTAAAAAAATCCTTGCTAGTGAAGGAATAAAACAAATACCTGAACCAAAATTTTCAAAATACCCAGGCTCCTGAATTCAAACTCTAATAGCTTGCTTACATAGTTGCAGGTGGTGGCTGAAAGAGTTAACTTAATCAGTGCTTATATTTTTAAATGAAACCACAAAGTAATAAACCACAAAAGCTGACATGCTGACTTCTGCTTTATTGACTGTGTATTCGCAATATAAGCAGAAAATCTAACCTATATTATCAAAAAATAAGATGATTGGCATTGAACATTAATGGTCATCATTTATTATATAACTACTAAAGATTGTTTGTGCTGTACAGTAAGTGGAAAGAACCTTGTATTCTGTCCTCAGCTCTGTTCAAATAAACTTGGCTCAAAAAATTTGTGTAGTCTCCACTCGTAAATTGGGGTCATTGGGAATTTTCTCCTTCACTCATGAATTCCAAGTTGATCTGCCTTGCCCTAGGGTGGCTAAGAAGAGTTAATAATATAATAATAATAAGTTGGAAGGGACCTTGGAGGTAATCTAGTCCAACCCCCTGCTCAGGCAGGAAACCCTATACCATTTCAGGCAAATGGCTGTCCAGTCTCTTCTTAAAAACTTCCTGTGTTGGAGCATTCACCACTTCTGGAGGCAGGTTGTTCCACTGGTTAATTGTTCTAACTGTCAGGAAGTTTCTCCTTAGTTCTAGGTTGCTTCTCTCTTTGGTTAGTTTCCATCCATTGCTTCTTGTCCTGCTTTCAGGTGCTTTGGAGAATAGCTTACATTATCTGAACTAGTCTTAATGGCATAGTTAACCATTTCTGATCAATAGTATTGTGTTATAGTTAGAAATATATGAATAGTTTGGAAGTACAGTCATAAAATTTCCGTTAGTTTTTCTGGGCTTTGCAGTTCTAAACACATTTGAAAGACATCAAATTAAGAAGGCTGTTTGGAGAATTTTGCAGTGATGTTCTTGTTATGCATGATGTGGTGTGTTGGGATAAAAGGAAGTCTGCCAACCTGACAATAATGCGTCTGAGTGCATCCTTGGTCGTTCTCACCATGTGTTCAGCTTGCCCATTAGTCGATGGGTGGAAAGGCACGGATGTGACATGCCTAATCAAATTTGCTGTCATGAAGGCCTGAAATTCAGCAGTGGTAAATTGAGCCCCATTATCTGATATCAAAATGTCAGGTAGACCATGTGTGGCAAAAAGTCCCCTGAGCACTCGGATTGTTCTGGCCATGGTCATATTGGGAACTGGCACTACCTCCAACTATTTGGAGTGGATATCTACTGCTAATAGGAAGAGCTGTCCTTGGAATGGCCCTGCACAGTCTATGTGGACCCTGGACCAGGGTGTGTGTGTGGCCTCCCATTTGTGCACAGGCTCTTGGGGCATCTCAGGTCTGGACCTTTGACAATTGTAACACCCATGTACCTGCTCTTCTATTGCCTTATCTAGCCCTGGCCACCAAAGGTAACTGCTAGCTAATGCTTTCATTCGCACTATACCAGGGTGCCCCTTGTGTAAGGATTTCAGGACTCTATCCCTCAGTGTATCTGGTATGATGAATCTACTACCCCACAACAGGCATCCCTTATGGGCAGGCAATTCATGCCTTCTTATAAAATAAGCCTGGAATTCTGGGCCTTGACTCTTATCTTGCCACCCTGTGAATACCCAAGACTGGACCCTGCTCAGGATTTTATCTGATGCAGTCTCAGTTGCAATGTCCCTAGCATGGAGAGGGCATTCTGGTAGCTCTTGGATTGTCAGTATCTGTGCAGCAGGCGCAAGATCAGATTCTGTGTTAGTCAGGGGTAACCTACTTAACCCATCCGCATGGCCCATTTCTTTCCCTGGTTTGTGAACCAGCTTAAAGGTGTATGCTGACAAGAATATGGACCACCTGAGCATCCTTGGGGAGAGAATTCAGGGGGTTGTTTGTCCGTGGTGAATAACCCTAATAGAAGCTTATGATCAGTGAATATAGTAAATTCCCTACCATAGAGGTAGTCATAGAATTTCTTGACCCCAGCCACTATTGCCAGGGCCTCCTTGTCTATCTGCGCGTAATTCCTCTCTGCCCCTGATAAGGTTCTGGAGTAGTATGCGATGGGCACCTGTTCCCCATTTTCCTCTAGGTGGCTCAGTACTGCGCCCACTCCATAGGGTGAAACATCACAAGCAATGCAGATGGGCTTTGTTTCTGTGAAATGGGTGACTGTAGTCCTGCTTGAAAGTAGGGCCTTTAAGGATTGGAAGCTTTTTTCATGGACATTGGTCTAGCTCCATGCAGCTTTTTTATCTAGGAGCCTGTGCAAGGGCTCAGCTATTGCTGCCTTGTGGGGTAAGAAAGAATGATAGAAATTGAGCAGCCCAAGGAAGCCTTGCAGTTCAGCCTTGTTCTTGGGAGGGGGGGGCCATCTTAATTGCCCTTACTTTGGATTCTGCAGGGTGGATCCCACTGGCATCTATTTTAAACCCCCAAAACTCAAATGCTGCATTTGTTTCCTTTTAATTTAAGACCTGCAGCACGCAATCTGCTTAACACTGCCCTCAGTCTTTCAGCCAGTGCTTCCTCTGTGTCCCCTGCAATGAGGACATCATCAAAATAAGGACATACCCCTTGAATGTCCTTGAGAGTCCACTCCATTACCTGCTGGAAGATGCCTGGTGCTACACTGACACCAAACTGCAGGTGGTTAACCTTGAAAGCTCCCTTGTGTGTAACTATTGTTTGTGCTTCTGCCGTCTCCCTGGTAACCGGCAGCTGCTGGTATGCCTGTGCGAGATCCAGCTTTTTCTTTACACATTCCTTCCTGATTAAAAAAAATATATTTTCTTTCTTTTTTGGAAAGATTTTTTTTGCAAAGGTAGTTCTTGCAGCATTTGTGAATTTTTTTATTACCTGTCATTTACATTCCCCACCCCCATCCCAGGCTAAATGACATGGTTGCTGTAAATATATTTACGTCTGTACAATTGAAACAAGCAACTCTTTAGTTAAATGAAGCAGTTGCTAAGTGAAAAATTACATGACTTCAACTGTGCTTTCCTTGTTCCCACTTTCCTGCCCTTTAGAATTCTTACCTCTGTGCTGGGATAATTAGCAAGAAGGATATTAATGTTTGCATATACTTTGAT
>JAKJMR010015035.1:1666-19700 GCA_024449315.1 Daboia siamensis | reverse complement strand
TATTATTATTATTATTATTATTATTATTATTATTATTATTATTATTAGTTGTGTTTCCTGTCTGGCTGACCTGGAAGGGCTGACATTGGTATAAAGAAAATGCAGCAATCTGTAAGATTTCATTATTAACATGATTTTCATCAAATTTCCAGTCATTTAAATTAAATGCATGCTTTTTAAGTAAAAAAAAATCTGTTTAAGACATTTAAGTAAAAATATTTCAAACATTTGTGAGAGTGCATTGCTCAAGGAGAAGTTTGCTACTCCTAACAATGATCACACAAAAAAGTAGCCTTGCCAAAGTCACAAGAGCCATATATTGCTATGTGAGGAAGTAGTTAATTTTATCCTTGCCTTCAAGGAAAATGACTCCCAAAGTATCACATTTTAACACGCAATCTTTGGTCGCTATATTAAAGTTCTGGGCTCTCAGCCAAGTTGCAAGCAATTCATGAGCTTCCTTAAACCTTCTCAAATTCTTCTGGTCCTTGTTCATAAGAACACAATCCCCATTGGTTTCAGCCCTGATAAGTGAAGACCATAGATTGGAGAAGGTACTTTATTATTATGTAGAAATACATGTGCTTTTGTGATCATCATTTTCTCTTTGGTCCTAATTTTATAAAGATAAATCGTTAGAGCAGTCTCCCAACTTGGCAACCTTCTAAATGTATAAACTTCAACTTTCAAATGGGTATATTGGTTGGGGAATTCTAGGAATTAAATTCCACATATCAGAATGGTACACACATAATGAAAAACTGGGTTACCAATTTTGCCAAATGGCTCAATAACTGTTTGTATGTTATGCTAAAGCAAGAAGTCTGTTAAAAATTTTATATCAACTTCCCCGTCAAGCAAAGCCCTTTAACCAAAGTTTTAGATTTATTAAAATCTAAACATATATTTTGAATAAATAAATAAAAAATAAATACACATTAAATAAAACAAATAAAGCCTAAATAATCCAGTTGCCTAAACTGGAGCAGGTACGTTTTTGGATGAAGAAATCTGAAACAAGGCTTGTTGTAAATTGCAATTTCCAGTTGCCCTCCATCCAAATGATAGCCATTGGCATGACTATTGAGGACCCAATCATTGCTTTTCTTTTTTGCTTTTCTTTTCTTTTTTTTAAAGATATTAAATAGTTCTTTATTAATTTTTTAAAAACCAATATTTTCATTGTTCAACCATCTACAACATTAAGGGCAGACATTGGTCACGCAATGTCAGAAGCTTTAGGCTATAATACTGTATATCTTAAAGGTAAATCCTATTGAACAATGGGATTCAATAGTGAATGGCCTTATTTTCCTCTTTTTTGTATAGATTTTATTACTTTTTATAGGATTAGGAATAAGGTGGGGTTGGGATTGGGGTTGGGATTTGGTTAGGGTTAGGATTAGGGTTGGGGATGGGGGGTTTTCAAATAACATTTTCAATATTTAGCAAACAGCATATCTGGGTTCATGTGTTTAACAAACAATAATAGATAATAGTTAATTATCATAAACAATATATTAATTAATCACTCAATAGCCTTCTTCTTACTAATATATATTCAAAATTACATATCACATTCCTTTCTCTCTAACTCATTTTTCTAGCTATTGATAGAAATTATCTCATGTTTTAAAATACACTGAGCCTTCTTCCTCTTTTATCTTTAAAATCAATCTACCCATTTCTGCACACTCTAAAAAAAATTAATTAATTACTTCTTCAGCTGGTAAATTTTCATTTTTCCGGTGTTGGGCAAATACAATTCTTGCTGCCATTAGTACGTGTAGTATTAAATATCTGCAATCTTTCCCATAATTTGCTCCTATTATTCATAACAAAAATAATTCTGGTTTAAAGTCTATTTGTTTTTTAGGCATTTTCTCCAACCATAAATGTATTTTAACCCAAAATCTTTTTGCTTTAGGGCATGTCCACCAGATATGGTAATAGGTACCTGGTCTTTGTTTGCATTTCCAACAGTTGTTTGAAGTATTTTTAAACATTTTTGCTAATCTCACTGGTATCATATGTCATCTGGAAAACATTTTATATAAGTTTTCTTTATATGCCACTGCTTTAGTTAATTTAATATTTCTTTCCTACAACTTTTGCTAGTCTTCTAATTCTATATTATATCCAAAATTCTTTGCCCATATTATCATTGTTTCTTTTTCTTGTTCTTCCTCCATCTTTAAGTTTAACTGAAATCATTTTCTTAAAAAATAAAAATCAATGTTTGCATGTTTGAAATTTTTTGAAAAAATAAGCAACTCAGCTCATTTTTAAGAGGTATTGACAAAATAGTCAGGTGCAGTCCTTCTCATTATCAGCTATCCCACTGGTTTTGCAATGCATGTGGTTTAATTAAGCCAAGAAGAATGAATTAGCCACTTTAGTGCAGTGATGCAATGGCTCTCATGTGGTCTTGATACAGGTGATTTCATCAGCAGCTGCTGGAAATAATGAGCCATGAGAAATAATTTGTCCTAGAAAGAGAAGGATTCCCACCATCTAGAGAAGGAATTACAGATGTTCTCTTTCTGCTCTAGTACTATATGTATTGCCATGATAGATTCAAGAAATGATTTAAAACAAAAGAAATTCAATAATTATTTTAGATTCACTATTTAATATTATCTGGACAATTGTTGTTTGGAGTACAAAACTGTAAGCTACCCACATAAGGAAAAGTTTGGTATTACCCAGAAAACATGTAAACCATTTTTAGAAGATGACTCTACATACAAAGGTATAAATAAAAATAAGTAGCTGGCAGAATGCTGAGAGAGCTTTTGCAGCTAAGAGTTCTGTAAATAAAGGTGCTGAGCTGGAGCATATCATTCCTCTCGTTCACAAAAAGTGTCAACTGATACAAGTATGGAAACCTTCCACAGCACAGCTGGCTGTTCAGGAAGGTAAATCCTGCCCAGGATTTTGGAATGTTTCTTCTCCTTTAAATATTTCTCAGCGAAGCAGAATGCAACAGCATTAGAGTGTCCTTCATATTCTTAATGAAAAGTGGGTTGGATTAGCCAAGAGTCATCTTGCACCATTTAGGCAGCCTGCTGCAAGGGTAGATTCTCTGCTATGTTGCCAATCTTTCATTTTCTGCTGCTTGCACTTTTGTTTCATTCCTGCCAGCTCAAGAACAGATCTTTCTAAACTTTAGAATTCAGTACACCATCTGTGGAACCGATTGTGTATCTTTATGATGTTTGCTATATTTGGAATGTACAAATACTTGGCCGAGCATACAATGGTCATTGTTACTAGATGTTTTTTTCACTTTGTTAAAATGCATGATGAAGTTCTCTAGACAACATCCCCCTGACAAAGCCAACATTAGAGGACGAAATATATTTTAAAAAAACAGAGGGAGGAAATATATTTAGAAAGGGATATTTAGAAAAAAAAAATTCAGAATTACATTTTAATATGAATATTCCTGTGGATTAAATTATGTATTCAGTCCAGAAACCAGTTAGACAAACTGTCAGGCCCAAATACAGAGATGAAACAGTGAGATCCAACCAAGTTCAATCTGTTATTTGCTTATGCCTAATGGACAGAATCTTCCCAAATTAAAGTCATAACCTTCTAACCTACAAGAGATATCCTAAGAGATATCTAGGGAGTGTTAACCTGAACCTCTTTCAACCTCTCTCCTCTATCTCCGGACTGCCCAATTTCTTAATCCAGGTCTCTTCCTGAGAATGCTCTGAGTTGGCAAAATGCTCCTTCTCTGTTGCTCATCACCTCAACTAATGAATGAACATAAGAACTGGCCCATATCTACTTAACTGATTTCAGACATAAGGTAACTTCCTAAACTTCTTTGTGCTGTTTTTGCCTGAAGTGCACTGATTTTTTTTAACCAATCCAGGATATGATAAAATAAAATAAAATGTGGTTACTAATTATAAAGGAAAGCAAGCTTCAGACTAGCTCAGCTGATGTGTATCATTAATATGTAGAAGCAAGGAAAAATGTTGTCAAAAAAAGAAAAAGAATCTTGGATTCCCTAGTGGAAAACTCTTCCTTGAATTCAAATGAGAAAATGAAGAAAGATTTTACAAACAACTTTAAACACAAGTTTACACAAGTTTAACCATAAGAATGATGATATTGCTACACTGCAATACAGATAGTTCAGTAGTGCAGGAAAACTAGTCAACTACAGAGTGAAGAAAAACAGACTAGAGACAGAAAAATAGCACCAGGCAGATGGATTGAAGAGTGTTCTTACCTTCAAGTGAACTTCACATCACAACTGCAGAATCCAACAATATTCATGACAAAGCGATAATATCAGAATAATGAAGTGCATGTAATCAATTATCACTCAAATGCTGTGATTAAATACTTTCATCACAATATCTAATGCTAGTAGAGGAGTTGTGACATTGCATGAGGATGTCATTGCATGTGTGATGTCATTTGCCTCCCATTGTTCCCCTCCCCGCCTTAGATACCTATCCTAGCATAAATGAAAAGCTAATATGGATTTGATGTAAGGAGAGAGGGACAGAAAGCTTTAAAAACATGAAACAGAAAATACATAGGATGAGAAAAGAGAATATATATGTTTTATAATGAATAACATTTTGCTACTTCCAGAAGGTAGCATTCAGTGCCAGAAATTTAGATATGCCAGTTGTTAAAATATTCTTGGAACTCCTAAAATCTAAAAACAAGTTTCAGAAGATTAAAGGTAATTTTGTCCCTTCTAGGAGGATGGTTCAGAAACCTGTTCCCTATTATGAAATTCAATTTAGCTTATGTGTAGTAGAATGCATTACCAATAGTTTTATGACATTTATGTGAATATTAATTTTAATAGCAGACATATTTTGGCATACTAGTAAATCAAACATCTATTTATTTTTATGGTTGGTTGCACAGTCAGCCAGGTACTTAGACTGAATTTGGCATTTTTATTTACCTAGGAAGTCCTCCTCAAAGACCTGGAATAGGTAGACATTATCTTTATATACAAAAACATGAAATCATGGCTGTCAATTTTTCAGCTGATGTTGCCATTCATATGCATCAAGTATGAACCAAGAACACAAGAATGTCATAATGTATCAGTATAGTACAGGGGTAGGCAACCTCGGCTCTTTTATGACTCATTGACTTCAATTCCCAGAATTCCTGAATCAGTGCTGACTCAGGAATTCTGGGAGTTGAAGTCCATGAGTCATAAAAGAGCCAAGGTTGCCTACCCCTGGTATAGTATATATGCAGATCGAAGCAGTGGTCTGATGAAAATTCTGTCAATGCACCGATTTTCTAAATGCCATCCAAGATTTTTTTACATGTATATAAGACCCAGTGTGCCAATAGTGACTGGGACCATCAGGGTTGCTTTATGCCATAATCTTTCATCTTTAATTTTTAGATCTTCATACTTTATGGTTTCTTCAATTCTTTGTCTTCTATTATTTCCTGGTATTGTCACATGAATTAATCCACACTTTCTTCTTTTCAACCACAGTTAAATCTGGTCTGTTATGAGCCAAGATTTTATCAGTTGTATTCAGAATCCCACAATATTTTAACCTACTTGTTTTCAACTACTTTTTCAATTCCATGTTCCCACCAATTTTTTATTATTGGCACATGATCATTTTTCTAGATGTTCCAGTGAATTATTTTGTTGACTGTGTTATGACATTGTTTATAATCAGTTGTGATCTTGCATAAGTTAGGCATACAATCTACTGTTTCTTTTGCTTCTTTGCACAATCTGCATTTTGAATCACTTGACAATTTTTCAATTCTAGTATTAATTCCATTAGTCGGGATACCTTGCTCTTGAGCAATCAAAATCAAGCCTTCAATTTCTTTTTTAAATGTTCCAGTTGTAAGCAATTGCCAGATTTTAACTTTAACCACTTTCATTTTGATTTTTTTTGTAGAAATGGATTATGCAATGCTTTTACATGCCAGCATTCTGTTTTTGTTTTTATCATATTATTTTGATATTTATGTTTTTGTTTCCTGTGTATTAAGTTCCAATTTTTAAATTGCATCAATGCTTGTCCTTGATTGTCTTTTATAGAATCAGTCAGTGCGTGCTTTTTTTCCTTGACAGTTTGACCTGAAGTAAACCTCTGCTTCCATTTCTGCAGGACAGATATAATTTATCAATATCACTACTGGGATGCGATGCATAGTGAGTAGTCATTAACTTTATTGTTTTTCAGTCCAACCACTCCGGTGCAGCTTGTGTTCAATTAATAATTCCAGCAGTATATCATACATTAAAAAAAACCTTTGTGTGCAGAGAAGATGTCCAGTTCTGAGCCATCCCCTCACCTAAGAGCCAAGTAAAGGCATACAGTAGATTGCATTTGAACATAGGGATTTCTAATTATGTATTGATGAACAAAGGTGAAGACTCCCATTTGAATGTATTCCCTTAACATGGAAAGATTAGGAATTGATGCTGCAAAGACAAAATTTTAGAAATGTATTTTCCATGTATCTTTTCTACTTAGGCCAAATAGGCATCTGCACAGGACTGTAGATTTTTCAAATTTAAATAAGTTCATATTCCTGTAGAAGAATTGCAGTATTATTAAAAGATGCAAGAGATCTCTAAGGGTAGTTATCATACCTCAGCAAAAGAATTATTTGGAGAAATCATAATAATTAAACATTAACTCTATATATTTTAGAGCAAGAAGGCTCATAAGAGATAAATCATAGGTTGGTGCTTGTTCACTCCAGGAGCCAAGCTAACAATCAATTTGCAGTATGTTAATAATTAATCTTCTGTTACTAATAATTCTGTCAGTCAAGCAATTCATCTTAAATACTCAGCTACATAATTTACAATAATACTTAGTATTAGGTGAGAAAAATGAAAAATTAGGAGTGCCCAATTGTGCAATAGCTAAATATCTAATATTTATTTGCAGATCAGCAATATTATATAAATGACATACATGAATTTACATAATTAGAAGTGGTCAGACAATGCATCTGCAAAAAAAGAATAAGCAAGTATTAATCCCTACTTTGATCTATGATTATATTATTATACCTATACCATTATTATATATATACAGTTTCATTATACACACACACACACACACACACACATCTACATGCATACATGCATCCCAAGGCAAGCACTTGTATACAAACAGAAAAAAAGGAAAAAATTTTAAAACAAAAAACCTAAAAGTGTAACAAGAACACTGTTCATTCTCTCTATTTATATTTTTCTGTCCTTATGTAATCTAAGAATGTCTGTACACTGCTGCAACTTTTCTTATCCTTTTCATCTTTTTTTTCCAGCATCTTAACTCCTCTGATGATGATCTTCTCAGTTTTCCCCATCATACATCTATTTTGTTATTTGTTTAAATTCAAAAAATGCTTATGCATTGATCTGAATTCATCCGTCACCTTGTGGGAAAGAAAATTAGACAAGATATCAGAAAAAGAGATAAAAGAATATGCAATAATAGATAAAAGGAGAGATCAGAAAGAAAAATAATGGGTGAATCTATCCACTTCTGGATTTGGCCCACCAAATCTTTCCACCACTTGTACACACAGTGTAGTCATTAAAAGATTAATCCTATGGGAATGTGATCTTGACAGAAAAAAACAATTACCTAGCCTACCATAGTGGAGAAATATTTGACTTTTGCTTATAAGCTCCTCAGTGCAGGAATGACTCATCTTAGCCAATAAAGTACTACAAATGCTAATGGTGTAATATAATTCATATTTTCACATGTTTATTTAAATAAATATCCTGATTCTTGTTTATTGAAACTGACTGAGGCATCCTTTCTTCTATTTATACACATGATATTTCCCTATTGTATAAATTATAGTCTTTTGTCTCTTCACAAATGCATCTAGCTGAGCTATGCAGTAATTGACTGGGTGAACATTGTTGCATGACATTCTGT
Source organism: Daboia siamensis (assembly GCA_024449315.1). Taxonomy (NCBI): domain Eukaryota; kingdom Metazoa; phylum Chordata; class Lepidosauria; order Squamata; family Viperidae; genus Daboia; species Daboia siamensis. The sequence continues at coordinate 11,763 of JAKJMR010015035.1, read as the reverse complement.
TAATTAGTGGTCTATGAAACTGCCCACACTTTAAACAACTTTCCTGTCTTCAGCTGTAGCTATTTTGAAATTGTTGAAAGAGAGTTTTATTTTTTACACTTTTTTCAGGCTACTTTTAAGACTTGCATGACAGGCAGTCATGAATTCAGCTTGTGAAAGTTCTCCTGTTACTATATTTCCATGCTGGGAACAGATAGATTTTTATACTTCTGTTGGGTATGCAGATGTTAAAAATAGAGAATCTGTGCCAGAAAAGTGGGCAAGAGGCAGAGATTCTTTTACCATGTTTATTTTTGCACCGCAGACACTTGTCCAATTTAGGTACAGAAAAAATAAATTGAATTCCTAACCAGTGACCCTGTAAAGTGATTCTAGTGGAAGGGACCAGTCTTAATTCTCTTTCCTCTTGGAATTCCCATGCCACCCCTCTTCATGCTCACAAAGATTTGCTTACAAAGTTTTTCAGGAAGAAAAGGGACTTGCAGGGCAGAATATAAATTAGAAAGATTACCTCCTGTCCCTTTCTGCCCAAATTGGTAGGACTCTGCAAATGTCCTCTTGAACCCCATCTATATGAGAAAGAAAGTTCTATAACATTGTCGGGGGTTTTTTCCATCTATATTCAGCAAGCATTTTATGTAACTATAGGCATTTGTATGATACAATCATTAGAAATCACTAGCAACCAGCTCTTGTTTCAGATCTCAGGATCCCCTTCAAAAGGCATGGATTTTCATGAAATCAGACTAGAGAGAAATGTTCAATTTGATCAAATGAAAGAGGGCTATGAAAAATGCCTTAAATACTACTTTTGGCAAATTTGAATACACACAGTGAATACATAGAGTTTTGGATTGGTTAATTATGATGTGGTCTCAAATTCAAAAATAATATATGTCCTGCTGTTGTGGCCAAATATAGTGTACCTGAATGAGATTTTATTTTTTTCCGGAAGATCCATTTTCAAAAAGACTCGCATCAGAAATGTCTTAGAATCATTTCACAAACACAAACATTTTATTAAGTTGGAAAATATGTTCACTCTTCCTCAATTAACTATTTGGATTACCAGATCCCTACAGAAGATCTGATTAAAAGTAATTAAGACACCAGTTCTGGGTGGCAAGGCTCCGTTGATGGCAGCCGTTTCGGCTGTCAGTCCCGCTGTTTTCCATAGAGCTGCCAAAAACAGCGACGATCAGCTGTTTGGCGGCTCGGAAACCCACTCCTCGGGAGAAGAGGAGGGATTGAGCGCTTAGGCAGGGGTAGAGCTCCCCTAGACCACCAGAGTTTAAACTCTGGTGGTTGAAGGGTGTGAGCCCCCCCCCCCCCCCGAAGCCTGAGTTTGCTCCAGACTCTGGGACACCTCTGCTTCAAGGCTTTGGAGCAGAGCAGGACGCTGCAACTATCCCTGCTATCGATAATTAACTTTGGATTACTTGGATGCAGGCAGAGCTGTGCAGGAGAATGCTGTAATAGCAAGTATTTGAACTTTAACTCAGAGTACTTTGTGGAAAAGTTGCAAGCGGTGCGGAAAGTGAAAGTGCGCAATAGAATTAAGTGGTGTTAAAATGGCTACCAAACCAACTAAAGTTCCTAGAAGTGCGGGGGCCTCGCCAGTTCAGCAATCTTCATTACAGGCTTTGATGCCTCCTCCCCCGGCACCCGCACCAGCTTTAACAATAAAAGATTTGCAGGATGCTTTGCAAGAGGCTTTGAAAAAACAATCTCAACAAATAGCCGAGCTTATTGAGAAGAATACAGAAATAAGGGCAGACATTTTGGTTGCATTTCAAGGGCTTGCTGTTTGTATTGAACGTCTGGATGAGAGAGTGGAAGAACTTAAGTCAAAATAATATGAGATTAGATGCCAAAATGATGGATACTGAAACTGTGATGGAAAAGATTGATGGTGATTTAACAATGGTGCAGTACCGAGAGATGGAGTTTGCTGTGAGAATCAGAGGTTTGAAAGAAGATCCTAAGGAAAATTTGAAAAAAGTATTTTCAGAAGCTCTTGAACAGATTCTGGGACGTTCAGCAGAAGATATTATGGTGGATATAGATAAAATATTTCGTGTTAATTCCTGGATTGCAAGACAAAGAAAGTTGTCTAGAAATGTGGTGGTTTATTTTACAAAGAGGGCAATTAGAAATGAGGTTATTCAAGCCTTTTATAATAACAAATTTACAGTTGCAGAGCAAGAAGTTTTAATCTTGAAAGAAATCCCTCCAAGAATTTTAAGGAAAAGGAAAGAATTTGCATTTTTGGCAGAAGAATTAAGGAAACGGGATATCCAGTTTAGATGGGAGATTCCAGTAGGCATGGTGGTGATGCACGCAGGCACGAGATATCGCCTTAACACAGTTTTACAGGCACGAGATTTTTATGCTAATATTTTGAAAGCAGGCTCCCCACCATCCACAGAATCTAAAAGGAGGAATGGTGAAGGAGAGCGTCAGCCACGAAGGAAGAGTATACAAGGAGCTGAAGGAGTTACGCAGCTGAAAGATGGAGAATGTTAATGGTTTAAATTCTCCACATAAAAGAAAGAAAGTATTACAATATCTAAAACAATTTAAAAATGATGTTATTTGCTTACAGGAAACACATATTCGAGCAGCTGATCAAAAGTACTTGACAAACTTTAGGTTGGGCACACAGTTTATTGCCTCTGCTTCTGACAAGAAAAATGGAGTTGTTATTTATGTTAAGAATACTATAACAACTAGTTTAATTGAAGCAGATAAACAAGGAAGATATGTTATAATTGTACTATTAATAGAAGGCATGAAAATACATCTGGCTGGATTATATGCTCCTAACCAACAACAAGGAGAATTTTATAAACTATTACACAGCAAGATTATTCAGTGGGATTACAAATCTTGTATTCTTATGGGAGATTGGAATGGTGTCTTGGATGTACAAATGGACAAAAGAGGTCTTTTTAAAAGTACGCCAAGTCATGCTAGACTGCCTAAATCATTTTTTGAGATGAAGGACAACTTGGAACTGAGAGATATTTGGAGGGAAAGGAACTTGCAAGAAAAAGACTTTACTTTTTTCTCTGATAGGCATCAATCTTTTTCCCGGATTGATTTTGTATTAATTACTAATGACTTTTTTTCTAGGATTAAGAAGATTAAGATATGTCCAAGAACTATATCTGATCATAGTCCAGTATGGTTGGAGATAGAAAAAGATAATGGGGACAGACAGTCTTGGCGATTAAATGAAAATTTGTTTAGATATCAGGAAAATGTGGAAGAGTGTAAAAAACAGATGAAAGAATTTTTTTAAATTAATATGCATAAAGGTATTCCTATTGAGATGGTTTGGGATGCAAGTAAAGCTTATATGAGAGGAGTGTTAATATATTTGAACAATAAACATAGACGTAAATTGGAATTTAGGAGGAAAGAATTAGAGGAGGAAATTAAGAAAAAAGAAAAGGCTTTAATTTTGAATCCATTTGATGGGAAGATTAAAGAGGTAATTACTTTACTAAGAGGTCAGTTTGATATGCTGATGGCAGATCAAGTGGCAACTAACTTACGGTATGCTAGACATAATACTTTTTGTAATGCTAATAAACCAGGTAGATGGTTAGCTTACTTGTTAAGGAAGAAACAAAGGGCTTGCAATATAGATAGAATAGAGTACAAGGGTAAAGTAGTGTACCAGCAGAATCTTATTAAAAAGGCTTTTGTTGATTTTTATTCTAAGTTGTATGTTAGAGATAAGATTCGAGATGCAGACATAGATGGATATTTGCAGGAAGCAAATATTACACAAGAACAAAAGGAAGGGATGAATCAATTGATAAATGATGAAGAAATTTTTTTAGCAATTAAGCAATTAAAGGTGGGTAAAGCTCCGGGAACTGACGGTTTGACTGCCGTCTATTATAAAAATTTACAGTCGGAAATGGTGGAACCTTTAAGAGAATTGTTTAGGACAATTCAATTGGGAGGAGAAGTGCCTCCATCGTGGAAAACAGCTTTTATTTCGCTGATTCCGAAGGAAGATCAAGATGCTACCCAAGCTAAAAACTATAGATCAATATCGCTTTTAAATACTGATTATAAGATATTTGCAAAAATTTTAGGTAAAGGTTCCCCCGCACATGCGTGCTAGTCGTTTCCGACTCTAGGAGCCGGTGCTCATCTCCGTTTCAAAGCCGAAGAGCCAGCGCTTGTCCGAGGACATCTCCGTGGTCATGTGGCCAGCATGACTAGATGCCAAAGGCGCACGGAACGCTGTTACCTTCCCACCGTAGTGGTCCCTATTTTTCTACTTGCATTTTTACGTACTTTCAAACTGCTAGGTTGGCAGAAGCTGGGATGAGTAACAGGTGCTCACTCTGTTACGCGGCACTTGGGATTCGACCCACCAAACTGCCGACCTTCTGATCGACAAGCTCAGCGTTCTAACCCACTGAGCCACCGCATCCTAAAAATTTTAGCTAATAGATTAATGAAGGTAATGCAGCAAGTGATTCATAGTGATCAAACTGGATTTATAAGTGGTAGACAAATGAAGAATAATGTGAGACATATTGTAGATTTACTGGAATTCTTGGAAAGAAATAATCAGGTCCCTGCAGCACTGATTTTTCTGGATGCTGAAAAAGCCTTTGATCAATTGGATTGGCAATTTTTGGTGAAAGTATTGGAGAAAATGGAGTTTGGGGAAAAATTCTTACAACCTATTAGGGCAATATATCAGAAGCAAACAGCTCGTATAATAGTCAATAGTAGTTTGACAGAAACATGTAATATTGAAAAGGGTACAAGACTGGTGTCCGTTGTCACCCTTACTGTTTGTTTTAACATTGGAAATATTATTGATTAAAATACGAGATTCAAATAAAATTAAGGGAATTAAAATAAGAGATCAGGATTATAGATTGAGAGCGTTTGCAGATGACCTGGTTATTACAGTAAGTCAACCGATTTACTCAGTTGTACAGTTGATGGAGATAATAATGTTATATGGGAAAGTTTCTGGATTTAAGATAAATATACAAAAAACTAAAATACTGTCTAAGAACATGACCATAGCACAAAAGGTTGTTCTAGAAGAGCTAACGGGATTTGAAATAGTTAAAAAGATTAAATATCTGGGGGTTTATCTGTCAGCTTCAAATGTGAAGTTTTATTTATTTATTTATTTATTTATTTATTTATTTATTTATTTATTTATTTTCAAAAATTTGTATACCGCCCTTCTCCCAAAGGACTCAGGGCAGTGAACAGGGCAATAAATATCTAAAAAATGAAATACAAAAGTTAAAAAACAATTAAATATAATGCCCAATATAAACAATAAACAGTAATTAAAATTATTTTAAAATCCCATCCCTTAACCCAGGTCTTCAAACTTGGTCCTTTTATGACTTGTGGACTTCAACTCCCAGAATTCCTCAACCAGGCACACTGGCTGAGGAATTCTGGGAGTTGAAGTCCACAAGTCATAAAAAGGCCAGGTTTGAAGATCCCTGCCTTAACCCATCAAACCAGGCCGGATTGCTCGAATAAATAAGTTTTTAGATCGCGCCGGAAGGAGCGAAGGTCAGGGGCCATCCGGAGCTCAACCGGCAAGCAGTTCCACAGGTCTGGCACGCCCACAGAGAACGCCCTCCCCCTAGGGGCCACCAATTGACATTCTTTGATCGGAGGCACCCTGAGGAGGCCCTTTCTGTGGGAGCGCACTGGACGGAGGGAAGTTGACGCCGGCCACAGGTGTTGCCGTACGTAATCTGGACCCATGCCATGTAAGGCTTTGTAGGTCATTACTAACACCTTGAATCTCACCCGGAGGACAACCAGCAGCCAATGCAGCTCACGGAGCAAAGGTGTAACATGGGAGTATCGGGAAACTCCCAACACAACTCACATGGCTGCATTCTGCACCAGTTGGAGCCTCCGAGTGGTCTTCAAGGGCAGCCCCATGTAGAGAGCATTACAATAGTCCAGACGAGAGGTCACGAGCGCATGAGTGACTGTACGTAGGGCATCCCGGTCCAGATAGCGCCGCAACTGGCGCACCAGGCGAACCTGGGCAAAGGCCCCCCTAGTCACAGCTCCAATATGATCTTCTAAAGAGAGCTGTGAATCTAGGAGGACCCCCAAGTTTTATTTTTATTTTATTTTTATTTTTATTACATTTATATCCCGCCCTTCTCCGAAGACTCAGGGCGGCTTACAAGCTTAGCAGTAGCCTTCATTCTATGTATATGCCTGCTTATTAGGGTTTCCCCCCCCCCAAGTGGCATTTTTACAAAGTCAGCTTATTGCCCCCAACAATCTTGGTCCTCATTTTACCTACCTCGGAAGGATGGAAGGCTGAGTCAACCTTGAGCCTGGTGGGATGCGAACCTGCACTAATTGCAGGCAGCTGGTGTTACTTAAGGAGGCATTAGCCCACTGCTCTACCAAGGCTCAGTTGCGCGCCCTATCTATGGGGGGTAATAACTCACCCCCCATAACAAGAGATGGAGTAAACTGAATTTCCCGGGATGCCGGCACGAACAGCCACTCAGTCTTGTCGGGGTTGAGCCGAAGCCTGTTCCTCCCCATTCAGACCCGGACCGCCTCCAGGCAAGGGAACATCACGTCGAGGGCACACTGGGGTGGTTTGGGGTAGAAATAAAAAGCTGGGTATCATCAGCATACTGATGATACCCAACTCCAAAACCACGAATGATCTCACCCAGCGGCTTCATATAGATGTTGAACAGAAGAGGCGAGAGGACCGATCCCTGAGGAACTCCACAAATGAGAGGCCTCAAGGTCGACCTCTGCCCCCCTGCCAACACCGACTGCGAACGACCCAGAAGGTAGGAGGAGAACCACTGAAGAACTGTGCCTCCCACTCCCAACCCCCTGAGACGTCGCAGCAAGATACCATGGTCGATGGTATCAAAAGCCGCTGAGAGGTCTAAAAGGAGTAGAACAGAGGAACAACCCCTGTCCCGAGCCCGCCAGAGATCATTCACCAGCGCGACCAATGCCATCTCTGTGCTGTACCCGGGCCTGAAGCCCGATTGGTATGGGTCTAGATAATATAAGATAATATAAGAATAATTATGAATCGTTATGGGTTAAAACACAAATAGAACTAGATAGTTGGAAAAAACTACAATTATCTTTATTGGAAAGAATTGCAGCAGTGAAAATGAATGTTTTGCCAAAATTTTTATTTTTGTTTCAAATGATACCTATACTTAAAAAGGTCTTAAATCTGGAAGAATGGCAAAAAGGTATTAATAAATTTGTTTGGGCAGGGAAAAAGCCAAGAGTTAAATTTAAGATAATGCAAGACATGCATGAAAGAGGTGGTCTTAAAATGCCTAATTTTAAATTATATTATGAGGCTACTGCTTTATCATCGATAAGTGACTGGTTTAATTTAACACAAGGGAGATTATTAAATCTTGAGGGTTATGATTTGTTATTTGGCTGGCATGCATATTTATTGTATGATAAGAAGGTGGATAATGTGTTTAAGATACATATATTAAGGTATGCTCTGTTGCGAGTCTGGAAAAAATATAGACATAAGTTAAATTATAAGATACCAGTTTGGACAATATCTAAACATGCAATAGAAAATATAAATGTTGAATTTAAACATGATGAGAGTACATATAAGGAAATTTTGAGATTAGAAAGGAATGTATGGCAATTAAAGCCATATAATATTTTAAAAGAAGAAAAGATAGTACAAACTTGGTTCCAGTATGTGCAGTTACAGGCAAGATGGAAAGAGGATCAGAAAGTTGGTTTCTCGATAACTGATGAAAATTTGGTAAAACAAATTAGAGATCAAGGTCAAGCACATATAAGAAGGATATATAATGCATTGATAGAAATTGACTCAGAAACGGAACTTGTTAAAGATTGTATGATAAAGTGGGCTCAGAACTTTCAGGAGGTTATAACAATGGATACTTGGGAAAAGATTTGGGTTAGAAACGTAAAATTTACACAGGCCCAAAATTTAAGAGAGAATTTTTATAAAATGTTTTATAGGTGGCACTTAGATCCTAAAAAAATAGCAAGTATGTATCCGAACTCTCAGCCTAAATGCTGGAGGTGTGGTTGTGAGGACACAACGTATTTTCATATATGGTGGATTTGTAAAAAACTCAAAGATTTTTGATCAAAATTTGGTGGAATATGCAAAAGATATTTAAGAAATGGATAAAGTTCTCTCCGCACTTGTTTTTGTTGGGTATTATTACAGATTTTACTGTCATAGACGCTAAATTGATGTTGAATTTAATCACGGCAGCAAGACTTTTAGTAGAGCAATATTGGAAGAAGGAGGAACTGCTGACTATAGAAGACTGGACTTTGAAAGTTTCTAATTTGGCGGAAATGGCAAAGATTTCAGCATATTTGAAACAACAATCGTAACAGAGATATATTGTGGAATGGAGAAGATGGATTGAATATATTCAGAATAAATATGGGACTAAAAAGTTTCATTTAGCATTTGAATAAGTAGTGGTCTTATATGATGTATAATTAGTTATTTGTTATTTGTTAGTAATATTATGACTATGGAGAGTTAAAGTGCGATAGAATTTAATATTTTATTTTTGTTGTTAGCATACTTTAGCTTATGTTTGTAACACACTATACCCTGTATTCAGTTCTGGGAAGTTGGGGAGGGGGGAAGGGAGGGGAGGGGTGGATTGGGGAGAGGGGAGGGAGTGGAAGGGGTTTTTTGGTTTTTTTTTCTTGTTTTTCTTTTTTATCTAAAAAATGTATTGTAAAACTTTTCAATAAAAAAAAAGTGATTAAGACACCAAGTTAGAAACCAAGAGTCTGTGAGTTCTAGTTCTACCTTAGACATGGGTAGATCACCTTAGCTGCCTAGTGACTCTGGAACAGTGATTTTCTTTCTCAATCCAAATCACACTATAATTATAAAATTATAAAAATTATAATTTTAAAAATAAGAGGACAAAGAAATATTAGGTATGATTGACACCTTCTTATTTAGAAAATTAATAAAGGCAGGATTAAGAACAATCTCAGATAGAAACAACTCGATCCTGCAAAAGTACAGTTCATTCTCTCATGGTGGGAACCTAAAAATGTGAATGAAATCCAGTGTTTTCTGGACTTTACAAATGTATATAGAAAGATCATCTCTAATTTTATAGAGCACACAATGCTATTTTCTCAATTTTTAAAGAAGGTATAAGTTCAAGTGGTCTACTCAACAGCAAGCAGTGTTTCAACTGCTGAAAATTCTTTTTCTTCCCAACTGCTTAGACAGCCTGACTTCTTTCAAGTCTTTTTGTCAGATGCATCAAATGCAGCATTAGAAACCATTCTCCTCCAAGCATCAAGAGGGGATGGATATTTTCTGCCATGTGCTTTTTTTTATGGCAACCTATTTCTCACAGATGAAGGGAACTATGGCAGTTTCAAAGGAGTAAAAAGGTAAAGGTTCCCCCACACATGCGTGCTAGTCGTTTCCGACTCTAGGGGCTGATGCTCATCTCCATTTCAAAGCCGAAGAGCTAGCGCTTGTCCGAGGGCGTCTCCATGGTCATGTGGCTGGCATGACTAGATGCCAAAGGCGCACAGAATGCTGTTACCTTCCCACCGTAGTGGTCCCTATTTTTCTACTTGCATTTTTATGTGCTTTCGAACTGCTAGGTTGGCTTGTAATAAATTCTGAATTCCAGCAACAGAGATATTTCCTGGAAAACAATTCACCCACTGCAAGTATGCATGGACCACAAGTATATGGAACACCTACAAAAAGCACCTACAATCCTCATGTCTCATTAAGCATACTTTTTTCTATTTATTTATGTTCTTGGCTCATAAAGACATTACCAGATCCACTGTCATCTAAATCTGAATATGATCTTTCATAATTTTTCTCTGCTATTATCCCAAAGCTAAGCAACTTTGTCACACCCCAAGAATAGACCCCCAGATGCCAGAAATATTGGGAAGTGAATCAAGCAGTACATCTGTTAGATCAGATTGGAGTGACTGAATAACAGGAGATATATATGTGTGTGTGTGTGTGTGTGTGTGTGTGTGTGTGTGTGTGTGTGTGT
>JAKJMR010015032.1:53242-85643 GCA_024449315.1 Daboia siamensis | reverse complement strand
ATTAGTTTCCCCTTTTAAGTTGCATTATTGAAATAAATGAACTTTTGCACAATATTCTAATTTTTAGAGTTTCACCTGTAGCTTGATTACAGCAAAACTTGCTGGGGCAGTCCAATTGAGACAGCACATAGTTTCCTTACAACAATATCTATTTCTGGGGTAGCCATGTACAAAAACAAAAACAACAGCAAAAACAAAATTTTTAAAAACTTATTTAATTATGTATTATTTAACAATTAAATTATTATACAAATATATTGATAACAATAAGTATTTTTATATACCTTACAATGAAATTCAAATATCTTTACTATGGTCTTTGACAAGTCTTTACAATTTAAAATATAATTACAATGAATCATGCCCTTCATCCATGTAGCAACGTTGACAGACGCTACGTACCAAGGAAAATGGGTGAGTGTGGAATGTTGCAAGTACATAAAGACGGTTGAAGAAGAAAAATGAGCATTGGAAGAATATCTGAAGGATAGTGAAGAAGATGCACTAAAGCTAGTATATCAGGAAGGCTTACTGACTACTGGAGAAACCAAACTGGCCTACAAGAAAGACCAAATGAACAGAAAGGAACCATGGAAAGACAAAGTATTACATGGCCAGTATATTTTAAAAAAAGCAGGGAAAGCAGATAACAAGACCTGGCAATGGCTAAGAGCAGGAAAGTTGAAAAAGACACAGAGGGGCTAATTCTGGTTGCACAAGACCAAGCTTTAAGAAGAAATGCATACAAAGCAAGAATTGAGAAGACAGCAACAGATACCAAGTACCACGTCTACAAAGAATTTGAAGAAGCAGTGCATCACCTGGTTAGCTGCTGCAAGAAGATCACACAGACTGACTACAAACAACAGCATGACAAAGTAGCACCTATGGTGCATTGAAAGATCTGCAAGAAATACCATTTGCCGGCAAGCAAGAACTGGTGGGACCATAAAATAGAGAAAATCATACAAAATGAAGAAGCTAATGTGCTCTGGGACTTTAGACTTCAAACAGACAGGCACCTGCCGCATAACTGCCCAGACTTAACAATTGTTGATGAGAAACACAAAAAAGTCTGGATAGTGGATGTAGCAGTACCTGGAGACAGCAGAAGAGAAGAGAAAGAACTGGAGAAGATAACAAAATACAAAGATCTGCAAATAGAAGTAGAACGACTGTGGCAAAGGCAAGCAAGTGTAGTACCAATAGTCATAGACGCCTTGGGTGCAATCCCAAAAGAACTGGAGCACCACTTGAACACCACTGGCATTGACAAATTCACCATCAGTCAATTGCAAAAGGCAACTTTACTTGGAACAGTTTACATCCTGCAACGATATATATATAACACCATCAAACATCCACATCTGCCTATCCCAGGTCCTTGGGAAGGAACTGATAGGTGGACAAAAATGCCAAATCCAGTCTGAACATCTGACTGACTGCAATGAACCAAAAATTACAGTAAAAAAAGGAACAGTTTAATACAACAATTAGTTGTTATGGGAGGGAAATAAGTAATGGGAAAATAAAAGAGCATATCTAAGTTAAAAAGTTTGCGCAGTTGTGTGACTTGGTAAAAATATTTGGTCACCTGATGTCTAAGTGTGGGGTTAGTGTCCCTTAAAATATAATGAACATGAAATTTAACTGCATTGCCCTTGTAGTTGGAGATGATCGGTGCAATCAAAGCACATCTTGGGGCATCATAGGTACCATATGAGAACATGGGTGAGAGTTTCTATCTCCCTAGAACCACAAGGGCAAAGTTTCTAAATAAGGGGTCGAACAGGATCCTAACCAAGCTAGCTGACAACCTTGTCATCCAAAAGGTAGAGGACGGAACTAGAGGAAAAGCTATACTGTGTCCTCATTTTACCAACCTTTTGGAAGGATGGAAGGCTGAGTCAACCTTGAGCTGGTGAGGATCAAACTCCTGGCACTGAGCTGAATTAGCTGAATAAGCCTGCAATACTGCATTCTAACCACTGCGCCACCACTCTGCATCAAGTGGGAGATCGAACAGGTTCCTGACCAACCTGGCTGGCAACTTTGTTATCGAAAAGGTAGAGGAGGGAAGTAGAGGGACTGCTATACTGGAACTAATTCTTACTAACAGAGAAGAAGTGATAGAGGGGGTTGAAGTTGCCAGAACTCTGGGTGAGAATGACACATCATATTGGAATTCAATATAATGCAAACACAAGAAACAGACCATAATCCAACCAGTTTCTAAAACTTTAAAAGAGCTGATTTTAACAAACTCAGAGCATGTGTAAGATTCCATGGTTGAAAAACATTAAGGAGAAAACAAGAAGCGTGGGAAACTGAAAAATATGATCATAAAAGCCCAGTCCATCATAATACCACTGCAAAAGGAAAACAATAAATCCAAGAAGAAACCAGCATGGTTGCACAAAGATCTCTCTGATAAACTGAAAGACAAAAAGGATAAGTACAAAAAAATGGAAAGAGGGACAGATTGTATCTCCTACTTTGTAACTGGGTTTTCCATCCTTTCCATCACTCTCTACCTCATTATGTTTTTTTTTCTTTCTTCTTTCTCTTTGCTCCCTACCTCCTTATATTATCTAGTAGTTTTTGCTTGGAATTAGGTTCTAAAAGTCATGAAGATTGCCCCCCCTCAATTTTAGTTCAAAGCCCTGTTGATAAGATGGGCCAGTCGTTTTCAGAACATATTCTTTCCAGTACTTGTGAGGTGCAGTCCATCCCTTGCGTGATGGATTACATCCCAGAGTTCTGAAGGAGCTGGCAGATCATACCTCAGAACCCTTCAACCATATAATTCAAAGATCCTGGAGCACCGGGGAACTACCTGAGGATTGGAAAAGAGCTGATGTGGTTCCCATCTTCAAAACAGGGAAAAGAACAGATCCAGGAAACTACAGACCAGTCAGCCTGATATCAATACCTGGGAGGTTCCTGGAAAAGTTGATCAAAAACCAGATCTGTGAACATCTAGAAACAAAGTTATAACTAGAAGCCAGCACGGGTTTGTTAAAAACAGATCATACCAAACCAATCTTATTTCATTCTTTGACAAAGTGTCTAAATTAGTGGACCAGCAAAATGCTGTCAACATAGTATACTTAGACTTCAGTAAGACATTTGACAAAGTAGACTAGAAAAATGTGAGATAGACAGCATCACCACCAGGTGGATTTGTAACTGTCTTACAAACCGTACTCAATGAGTTGTCCTTAATGTTACTACATCTACATGGAGGGAAGTAAGCAGTGGGGTACCACAAGGTTCCGTCTTAGGCCCAGTACTGTTCAATATCTTCATAAATGACTTAGAGGAGGGAATAGAAGGGAAACTCATGAAATTTGCAGATGACACTAAGCTGGCAGGAATAGCCAACACCCAGAAGATAGGCTCAGGATCCAAATGGATCTTGACAAACTTGAACACTGGGCCCTATCCAACAAAATGAAATTTAATGTAGAGAAAAGTAAGGCTTCACACTTACGTAGGCAGAAAAAACCAAAGTTACAAGTACAGATTAGGTGAAACCTTGCTCAAAAGCAGTAACTGTGAGAGGGATCTTGGAGTCCTAGTGGACAATCACTTAAATATGAGCCAGCAGTGTGCCACAGCAGCGAAAAAAGCTAATGGAATCCTTGGTTACATAAACAGAAGGATAGAGTGAAGATCATGTGAAGTTCTAATACCAGTTTGTTTGCTTGCTTATTTATTTATTTATTTATTTAATTTCTATACTGCCCTTCTCCCGAGGGACTCAGAGCGGTGTACAGGGTAATAAAATGCAATAAAAGTACAATATACAAAAGTTAAAAATGAGATTAAATAGACTAGCCCATTACAATAAATAATTAATTACAAATTAAAATACCTCAAACCCATTAGACCAGGCTGGCATGTTCAAATAGGTGAGTTTTCAGGTCATGGCGAAAAGAGCGAAGGTCAGGAGCCATCCAGAGCTCAACCGGTAATTGATTCCAAAGGGCTGGCGCGCCCACAGAGAACGCCCTCCCTCTGGGGGCCACCAGCCAACACTCTCTGACCGACGGCACCCTGAGGAGGCCCTCTCTGTGGGAGCGCACTGGACGAAGGGAAGTTGACGCCGGCAGCAGGTGCTCCCATAAGTAATCCGGACCCATGCTATTTAGGGCTTTATAGGTCATCACCAGCACCTTGAATCTCACCCGGAGGGCAACTGGAAGCCAATGCAGCTCGCGGAGTAGAGGTGTTACATGGGAGTATCGGGAGACCCCCAACACAACTCGCGCAGCCGCATTCTGCACCAGCTGGAGCCTCCGAGTGGTCCTCAAGGGCAGCCCCATGTACAGAGCATTGCGGTAGTCTATACGAGAGGTCACAAGCGCATGAGTGACTGTACGCAGGGCATCCCGGTCCAGATAGGGTCGCAACTGGCGCACCAGGCGAACCTGGGCAAAGGCCCCCCTGGTCACAGCTCCTATATGATCTTCCAATGAGAGCTGTGAATCGAGGAGGACACCCAAGTTGCGAGCCCTATCTACAGGGGGTAACACCTCACCCCCCATGGTTAAAGATGGAATAACCTGAATTTCCCGAGATGCTGGCACGTACAACCACTCAGTCTTGTCGGGATTGAGCCAAAGCCTGTTCCTCCCCATCCAGACCTGAACCACCTCCAGGCAACGGGACATCACATCGAGAGCATCACTGGGGTGGTTTGGGGTGGAGATGAAAAGCTGGGTATCATCAGCATACTGATGATACCCAACCCCAAAACCATGAATGATCTCACCCAGTGGCTTCATATAGATGTTGAACAGGAGAGGTGAGAGGACCGACCCCTGAGGAACTCCACAGACGAGAGGCCTCGAGGCCGACCTCTGCCCTCCTGCCAGCACCGACTGCGAACGTCCCAGGAGGTAGGAGGAGAACCACTGCAGAACAGTGCCTCCCACTCCCAACCCCTTGAGACGCCGCAGTAAGATACCATGGTCGATGGTATCGAAAGCCGCTGAGAGGTCTAATAGGACTAGGACAGAGGAACAACCCCTGTCCCGAGCCCGCCAGAGATCATTCACCAGCGCGACCAATGCTGTCTCCGTGCTGTACCCGGGCCTAAAGCCCAATTGGTACAGGTCCAGATAATCAGCTTCCTACAGGAACAGAGGGAGCTGATGCGCCACCACACTCTCAACAACCTTCGCAAGAAAGCGAAGGTTGGAAACCAGACGATAGTTGTTCAAAATAGCCGGGTCCAGAGCAGGCTTCTTGAGGAGGGGCCTCACCACCGCCTCCTTCAAGGTGGCAGGGAAGGTACCCTCCCTCAAAGAAGCAGTTATCACTGCCTGGAGCCAGCCTCGTGTCCCCTCCCGAGCCGCATAAACCAGCCAGGAGGGCCACGGGGCCAATAAACACGTGGGGGAGCTCAGCCTCCCCATGATCCTGTCCACATCTTCCAGAGTCACAGGGTCGAACTCTTCCCAGATAACATCACCAAGACCGCCCGTGTCACCTCCGTCAGACTCTGCCCAGTCGGAGTCCAGGCCGGTCTGGATCCGAGCGATTTTGTCCGACAGATGTTGGCTAAACTCCTCGGCCCGCCCCTGCAAGGGCTCCTCCCTCACCTCCTGATTGAGGAGGGAGCGGGTCACCCTAAACAGGGCGGCCGGGTGATTATCTGCGGATGCGATCAGGGTAGCAAAGTAGTTAGACCTTGCCGTCCTCATTGTTGCAAGATAAGACCTTATAGAGGACCTTAGTCACAATCAGTCAGATTCAGACCGGCTGGATCTCCAACAGCTCTCTAGGCCCCGTCTCTGACGCTTCATCTCCCGGAGCTCCGCGAAGAACCAAGGAGCCCACTGGGATCTGCGCCGGGTCAGGGGCCGCATGGGTACAACGCGGTCGAGTGCCTCCGTGGCTGCCTTTTCCCAAGCTTCCACCAAGGCATCGGCCGAGCTGTGAGCGAAGGCGGCAGGCCGGGACCCGAGCGCCACCTGAAACCGCTCAGGGTCCATTAAGCGCCTGGGGCTGAACCATGTTGTTGGTTCCGTAACCCCGCGATGGGGAGTGGCGAAACGGAAGACCAGCCGCAGGAGATGATGATCGGTCCATGACAGGGGCATAATAATTGGAGAACCCCCACCCAGATCATCTAACCACCGTCCAGATAGAAAAACAAAATCGAGCGTGTGACCCCCCCATGAGTCGGGCCCTGAATTACTTGCATCAGGTCCATGGCCGTCATGGAAGCCATGAACTCCCAAGCCAACTCTGATGATCCCCCCAGGGATGGTAGATTGAAGTCCCCCAAAATCATAATTTTTGGGAACTCAATCACCAACCCCGAGAGGATATCGAGAAGTTCAGGCAGGGCTGCTGCTACACGACTAGGTGAAAGGTACACCAGCAGCAGGTCCAACTGAGCCCTAGGGCCGCATCTCAGGAGGAGAGACACCCGGATATCTGGACAACTGTGGCCTCCCGCGGACATAAGGTCTCCCTCACAACCACCGCCACACCCCCGCCCCTACCCTGAGCCTGAGGCCGGTGAAGCACCCGAAAATGTGGTGGGCAGAGATCAGTCAGAGGGACACCACCCTCTGAGCCCAGCCAGGTCTCCGTAATGCAAGCCAGGTCTGCACGCTCCTCCTCAACGAAATCTCGGATGAGAGGAGCCTTATTAACTACGGACCTGGCGTTAAAATACACAAGCCTGAGCTCAGGTGGCTGCTCACCCTCGTTCCCGGAACCACAGGTCGAAACCAGAGAGTCGGAGCACATCACCGCTTGGAGACAGCAGGGACGTGCTCCCGGGTATCGATACGGCCCTCTGTTCGATCGCCTGCTGCCATTCCCAAACGTTGTGGGGATAGATAATCCCACATCCCGCTCCAGAGCCCCGGAGCCAACCAGCCCAGGCCCCATCCCACCATGATCTGTCCCGAGCCTGGACTGAATAGCGGTTGGTGGATACCCCCCAAATTCCGACCAAGACCGCAATCTCTCCCCCCTCCCTAGCCCTTTAAAATGTTTGGATAGAAAACAAACCAGGGGCCTCTTATTAAATTTATATCGGAGGCTCCTATCCCTGCCCGACCATCTCTCAGGGTCCCAATAGTTGGGCCCGTCATCAAGAGGAGAGATAAATAAATATAAATAAATATATAAATAAAATTAAATAAATAAATAAATAAATAAAAACAAAGGCGGGTCGCACCCAGGAAGGGGGGGCACCCCTGAGAGTGAATAAGTCCGTGCTGGAATAAAAAAGGCGAGCCATTGTCCAAGTAGGTCCAGCAAAGGCAGTCCCATAATCAATAAGGAGGATCTAAAAACAGAAGGTAAATGAATATCCAGTCCGCCAGCTCATCTGCCACTTGAGCTGGGTAACCTCCTGGGTAACCTCCGAAACAGGTCGGCCATCGCCCTCTCACGGCGGTCACAGGCCTATCAGGGAGCAGAACGAGATACACACCCTGAGTAAAGCATACCCCCCATAGATCTCTCATCTCTAGGGAGGGTAGCAGGAGGTATAACTGAGCCACTCTCTCACAGTGACTCAACACCTGGGACCTTCTGAATCCTTTGGGGTCATGGAAGAAAGGAGGAGTTGAGCAGCAATTAACCAAAGGCATAAAAAGCCTGCTGAATAACATGATAAAGAGATGTTCCGGCTGCAGAAATTCTTCTCCATAACAAGAAAGGGTTAGGTAACAAATGGGTCCAACACCGGCCAGCGAAGTACCAACAGCTCGAGTCCAGCTGGCCTCGCGAAACACGGGCGACACGAAGGTGACCTGTGCCGCCCGCCGGTCAGCGACACAAACCGCCAGCACTCCAACTCCAGGCCGTGGGTCCCCATGTCGGAATGGCCGCGGAAAGGACGCAGAACAGCCGCAGCACTCCAGCTCACCTCCCCGCCAGCCGCTCCAAACATTAACGCCATTCTTCCTCCATTTGCCGATCTTCCACCATTCCGGAAACCGTTCTAAGCCGCAGCTCTATCGGCTCCGAAAAGCAGCTGATTGGAGCCCTGCAAGCTGCAGTTCTTCCGGCCTCAACAGAGGCCCTTCCGAAGGTCGCCAGAACTCACAAGGCCCGATTCAGGAACGGAGGGCTGTGCCGCTAAGAACGGCATCAGCAGCCTTTCTTCTATCCATCCGACCCAGCCCCAACACAGAGGGCGAAGCACCAGCACCTCTGTAGGACTCCTGAAGACTCCAGGGACGCCACAATAGCTGGAACTCTTTGCGGAGCTCAGCTGAGCACGTCCGCCATCTTGGGCATGCGCATAAAACCTTTGTAAGACCACATCTGGAATACTGCATCCAGTTTTGTTCACCACATTATTAAAAAGATGTTGAGACTTTTGAAAGAGTGCAGAGAAGAGTGACAAAGATGATTAGGGGCCTGGAGGCTAAAACATAAGAACCATTGCAGGAACTGGGTATGGCTAGTCTAGAGAAAATAAGGACTAGGGGTCACATGATAGCAGTGTTCTAGTATTTGAGAAGCTCCCACAAAGAAAAGGGGTCAGCTTATTTTTCAAAGCACCAGAAGGCAAGACAGACAATGGGTGGAAACTAATCAAGGAAAGAAGCAACCTGAAATTAAGGAGAAACTTCCTAACAGAACAATTAACCAGTGGAACAGCTTGCCTTCAGAAGTTGTAGGTGCTTCATCACTGGAGGTTTTTAAGACAAGATTGGGCAGCCACTTGTCTGAAATGGTATAGGGTTTCCTGCTTGAGCAGGGCATTTGACTAGAAGACCTCCAAGGTCCCTTCCAACTCTATTATTGTATTCAACATGTTCAAGTGCCAGTTTGGTCTACTGGTTAAGGCACCAGGCTAGAAAGCAAAGAACCATGAGCTCAAGTCTGACCTTAGCCATGAAAGCCAGATGTGTAACCTTGTGCCAGTCACTCACTCTCATCCCAATTCATCTCACAGGTTTATTGTGGGGAAAATAGGAGGAGGAAGGTGTGTTGGATATGTTTGCCGCCTTGATTTATTTGTAAAAATAAGGTGGCGTATACTGTAAATAAATAAATACATGGTGGGGCAGTGAGTAATGGTCTCTCACCAACAGCATTAAGGGCTTTGTAGTCCTGGATGGTTCTCAAGATTGGGTTTGCGGTACCTGGGTCTTGCTTCTTGGCTACAGAAAAGGTAGGTGCTGAAGCTGGTGATTTTGAAGTTCTGATAAAGCCCTTTTGCAGGTTGGAGTCCAAATACTGCTTCAAAATTGACAGTTCCTTAGCTAACTCTCTTTTAGTACCACAAAGTGTAAAAGTACAGTAACTAAATTAGTAGATCAGGGAAATACTATGGACATAGTTTACTTAGACGTCAGTAAGGCATTTGACAAACTAGACCACAACCTACTCTTTGGTAAGATAGAGAAATGTGGGATAAACAGCATTACCAACTGGCTGACCAACCGCACTCAATGTTTAGTCCTCAATGAAAGAGCATCTAAATGGAGGAAACCTGCAGTGGTGTAGCTGAAGGTTCTGTCTGAGGCCCAGTACTGTTCAACAGCTTCATAAATGATTTAGACGAGGGGCTAGAAGGGGAACTCATAAAATTTCCAGACATCACCAAGCTGGGGGGATAGCTAACACTTGAGAAGATAGACTCAAGATTCAGAAGGATCTTGATAGACTTGAACACTAGGCCCTATCGAACAAAATGCAATTCAATGGTGAGAAAACTAAGCTCTTACACTTAAACAGGAAAAACCAAATGCACAGATATAGAATAGGTTAGAATAGAATAGGTACCTGGATCAATGGTAGTGACTGTGAGAGGGATCTAGGTGTCCTAATGGACCATCACTTAACTATGAGCTAGCAGTGTGCTGCGGCTGCCAAGCAGCCCAATGCAGTTCTAGGCTGCATCAACAGAGGAATAGTGTCAAGATCATGTGAAGTGATAGTACTCCTTTATACTGCATTGGTAAGACCACACTTAGAATACTGCATCCTGTTCTAGTTACCACAATACAAAAAAGATGCTGAGACTAAAGTACACAGAGAAGAGCAACGAAGAACATAAGGGGTCTGGAAGCTATACCATACGATATATTGACAGGATTGAAAGCATATTTTGGAGTTTGCACAAAATTAAGTCCCATTGATATATTATTGAAAAATAAAATTCTTGTTATCACTCTCCAATGAACAAAATATAATGGTCAAAATACCTAGGTACTAATTAAATACATTATTTATTTGATGTGGTAATTTAGGGATATGCAAAGCATTGGGTCTTTGTGTAGTTTTTCTGAAGTGAAATAATTTGAGCTTTGTGTTTTGTGCCTTGAGTTAAAACTCAGGATTGATTTGTTTGATGATATTAATAGTACTTTTGTGTGTTTTAATTTCAGGTAAACCAGCTATAGCTCATAGAGACTTGAAATCAAAAAATATATTAGTAAAGAAAAATGGAACATGTTGCATTGCAGATTTAGGGCTGGGAGTGAGACATGATTCAGCTACAGACACAATAGATATTGCACCAAATCACAGAGTGGGAACAAAGAGGTAAACTGATGCTTTTTTACATAATCCAAACCTGAAGACATGCTAATAAGTAGATGTTAAAGAGAGCAGTTATTCCTACAGCAGTTGGAGAAAGTCTGTTGAACCTATTAGAATCCTGCAGTAATGTGACCTATAATGTGATCAGAGCTTCTTCTAAGTTTTATTAACATAAAAAGAATCGTTGCAGGTTTCACAAACTTTCTCTCACTACTACATGAAAACCAGTATGATAATATGTACCTCATATTGAACTTGGATTTGGAATCTCAACTTCAGCATCGACTCATTTGAATGTTACTGCCTGTCATCCTAACTTATTGAATGAAAGTAATTAATAAAAGTTAAACATTGCTGCAAAGGGACACGGTGGCTCAGTGGGTTAAGACGCTGAGCTTGTCGATCAGAAGGTCGGCAGTTTGGCGGGTCGAATCCCGAGTGCCGTGTAGCAGAGTGAGCGCCTGTTACTCGTCCCAGCTTCTGCCCACCTAGCAGTTCGAAAGCACGTAAAAATGCAAGTAGGAAAATAGGGACCACTACGGTGGGAAGGTAACAGCGTTCCGTGCGCCTTTGGCGTCTAGTCATGCCGGCCACATGACCACGGAGAAGTCCTCGGACAAGCGCTGGCTCTTTGGCTTTGAAACGGAGATGAGCACCGGCCCCTAGAGTCGGAAACGACTAGCACGCATGTGCGGGGGAACCTTTACCTTTACCTTTACCTAAACATTGCTGCATGCTCACAAATGAGAGGAAATAATAAACTGCCTCATTCTTTCTTCCTTTACTCGCCTTCAGTAAGTGTTCTAGAACTGCTGAGCAGTGCCTTCTCTTTAAGTGTGAAGGTGTAAGTGATTTAAAGGTGACCCTCTTCTCCACAGAGTAATAAAATGGAGAAGAAAGATGTACCCTAATCTTTGGACTAGCATTTTTCAGTTATTCTTGGTAACCTGCTGACGTAATTTTTTAATCTTGGAAATTCTTGTAAATATAAATCAGGTATAAAGTTTCCATTTAAATTGGTATTGGCCTTGTTTTAACCAATGACAGATAAACTTCTATCCGAAATGTACTGTGCTACATTAGGTTCCACATGAAATATTACATAGTAGCAAGCTTATAAAATTTAATTCCAGTCTAGTTTTCTCTGACAAATCAGTTTTCTTTATGGAAGAGTATTCTGTCAGAAAAAGACCTTCACCTTCTTATATAGTGAAATCCAATTATTTGTTCATTTAGTCTGTTGTCCATCTCTCAATGCCTTGTTTTGCCAGAAATCTTACGGTATACTCTAGTCAGTAACAGAATTAGAAGAACATAATATTTATATATGAAGTAGCCATGCAAGGTGGCAGCAGATAGCCAAACCTGACTAATCTTAAAAAACTAAGAAGGGTCAGATATGCTTAATATCTGGGACTACCAGAGTTGTAGGCTAGAGTTGAAAATTACCCTAGAAAAACAAATTCACAAATCACTTTAGTGAGAAGAAAACATTATGAATTCACCAGGAGTAAAGCTTGACTCAGAAGACAACTGAGTTCACTTGACTCTCCCTGAGGATCAACAATGTATGCAGCAAACCAGTGACGCCAAAATGATGATGCACATGGAATAATTACATCATACAAACAAGTACACAAACATGTATCTTGTGCCCCTCCTCCTCTACTATAGAGACAATACTCATTCCCTCCGATAGTTCAGAAATACAGATTCATTCTTCATTTTTCACTATTTGCCAGTTTGTCTAGCCAGGTTGGTCTAGTGGTTAAGGCACCAGGCTAGAAAGCAGGAGACTGAGTTCAAGTCCCACCTTAGCCATGAAAGCCAGCTGGGTGACCTTGGACCAGTCACTCACACTCAGCCCAACCCACCACCTCACAGAGTTGTTGCTGTGGGGAAAATGGGAGGAGGAAGGAATATTAAGTATGTTTACTACCTTGAGTTATTTGTAAAAATGGGATATAAATTAAATAAGGTGGGATATAAATTAAATGAGTTGTCTCTTTCAATCACTTTGCTTGGATACAGCTGAGTCTAGATTATATCTAAGAATCCAGTCATTTATTTTTCTTGTTTCATTCAGACTATATTTGATACGGGGCCAAGAGAACTTCAGAGTTCAGTTCCCTCCATCCCTTCATATTACTCAAGGGCCCAAAGAAATTTACTGAAGGAGGAATAGCACCACACCACACTAGGGCAGCCTCAAGTGTCTTCCTCTCCCCAATATTGGAGAAGGATTCACATTTTGATACAGAAAATCCTTAAAGTAAAAAAACAGAGACTTTGGGGTTTAATGAAAAAGATTTAGAAACTTTGATCCTGTATATGTTGACGACAGCAAGACTACTGTATGCACAAAAATGGACATTTCGATTCCCACTATGGATGAATGGCTACAGAAGTTGATGGAGCTGGCAGAGATGGCTAAATTGACTGTTTTGATTAAAGAAAAGAATACAAGTACCTTCGTTTCTACATGGAGACCACTTCTGGACTTTGTGCTTGAGGTGGAAAAAAATGAAACTTTGATTCTGGGTTTCACTGATTAGATTCATTTGTTGTTAGAAATGGCTAGTTTTTACTATTGTGAAAAAGTAAAAAGTTGAGGCTCGATGTTAATACTCTATTCTACTGCAATGGGGGAAGTCGGAAGTCAATCTGTTTTTTTTCTTTTTCCTCCCTTTCCCTCCCTTTCTTCTCCCTTTTTCCTCCCCATTGTGTCTTACTATTTGCTTTGTAGTTTGTATTTTACTGTATAACTTAATAAAAGGTTATTTTTTAAAAAGAGTCTTCCTCTCCAGCTTTGTAGAGTCCACTTGCAATAAAGAAGTAATAATTTTCTTTTTAATAAATTTACAGACATTTCTAAAATTCTGTTTTCTGTCATTATGGGGTACTGAGTGTAGATTAATGAGAAGAAAAAATGAATTTCAACAACTGTAGAACCAGGCTGCAGCATAACAAAATTGACAAAAGTGAAGTGGGTCTGAATACTTTCTGAATGCACTGTATACTTCAAACAGTTGTTACTTTTTAGAATTGAACTGGCCAAGGGCTACAGCTGCTTATGATGGCTTTAAAAATAAAATGTAAATAATGTTCAAGCAACATTGCTTTATAAATAATATATATTTGTCTTTATATTCATAGGTACATGGCTCCTGAGGTACTTGATGATTCCATAAACATGAAACATTTTGAATCTTTCAAAAGAGCAGATATTTATGCAATGGGACTAGTTTTTTTTGAAATAGCTCGTCGATGTTCAATTGGTGGTAGGTACACATAGAAAAACAAATTAACTTCAACCAGTGGTAGAAATGAACCTTAATTGTGTATATGTTTATACACCTCAGGAATCCATGAAGATTATCAGTTACCATATTATGACCTTGTCCCTTCTGATCCTTCAGTAGAGGAAATGAGGAGAATTGTTTGTGAACAGAAGTTACGACCCAGTATTCCAAATAGATGGCAAAGCTGTGAGGTAAGTTCTTTTCTTTAGTTAAGTTTTACAATACTTTTAAAAATAAAGCAATATTTTTTAAAAAATCAATATTTTGATTTTAAAATTTGAATTAAAAGAACTATGTCAGGATTGTTCTGTTTAAGATTATGGACTCATACTTTGTATTTATGTATAAATGTGTTTAAAATGTTTTGGTTTGTGATACCAAATAATGACTCATGAACTATTTCCTGTTTTGTTTTTTTTTATTTGCAGGCATTACGTGTAATGGCCAAGATTATGAGAGAATGCTGGTATGCCAATGGTGCAGCTAGACTAACAGCTTTACGCATAAAGAAAACTATGTCACAACTCAGTGAGCAAGAAGGAATAAAAATGTGATTTTGAAAATAATATTCAAGAAAACATTTGAAAATCAATATGTGCACTTGGCTTGTATATTAAGAACTTTTCTACCTCACTGAGGGAACAGAAAAATATTGCTGTGTTTTATACAGGATAGGATAATCAGTTATTAGTCCAAGATTTATATAGATGCAGTTAACAGTTGTATAGGTTCTCAATTATTTTTTGAAGGTCATATTGGTCTCTGTTATGTTGAAAACACAAAGAACAAGCTTGAGAGAGTGAAACTTGTGCATGCTGTGCATGGCACTGAAGGACAGTATGAAAGATATGTTCATGATGGTACACTGCATATTGTCAAATTGATTGGTTTTGTTATTAAGACAGTTATTGAATACCTTTCATTGAAACTTACATAGGTGACCTCATTTCATCTGGAATATACATACACAATTTATGCAATACTTTGTATTATATGTCTGTCTTTTACATCAAATAATGACTTGCCTTTAAAATCATTGTACTGTATCAGTGCCAGTTTTGAATTTTCTTAATGTAAATCATTAGGGTATACAGTCTTTGGTCCTTGTAAAATAACACTAAATCTGCATTCCTCAACCTGCTGTCTTCTACATACTTTGATATTACCGTACTAAATTCCTGAATTTCCCAGACAGCATTGTCAGGGTCCTACTAGTTGGGAATCCTAACATACAGGATGGCACCAGTCTACATTAAATAATATGATCATTGGCTACAAGATGATTTCACACTCATACATAAATTTATTTTTATCAAATGCTCTTACTTTCTAGACAATAGGAACTGAAGTATGGAGATTAATTCTGTGCTATTCCTACATTTTATATATCACAATGAACATGGGTGTCAATTATAGAACTCTTAAAAAGAGCTTTTCTTGTAAAAAGACTTGGATATTTTTAAATTCAGTATGAACACTTAACCTGTTAATATAAGTTGTACTTCTTCAATATTCTATGTCAGAAAAAGTATTTTACATTGTTCTTTCTCTGCAATGAAAAGTACTTTGCTTAACAGGCGACAAGCAAGGCCTTGGCCAAGCTCCTCGGCAGGTGGGCTTCTGCAGCAGGGCCGATCTAGAGAGGCTGGCAGTAGCAGGGGCAGCCCCAGGCAATACCCAGTTCTGGATCTCCCCTGACCCTGGGGAGATTGTTGAAGTTCTTCCGTTAAACTGTTAAGCTCTGGTGAGACGGCAAAGGATCTTCCAACCCCACCCCCACCCCACACTTGAATGAAAACAGAGGAGCCCTGACATGCCCAAGGGATTTAAAGAAATAAGAAATCCTACTGCCTCCAGTTCAGGAGCAATGTACATCTCGATGCATACCTCGTCATAAAAAGGTGAAACAAAGCAAGAAGTTACTTGGTTGAGTGCATCTGTGACATGTGGCTTCCAGATTTTATTTTACTTTTTAAAAAAAAGACGTGAATGAATAAGGAAGCTTTGATTTACTTTTCTATTCCTTTTTACATTAACTCCAAACTTAAGCAAGAACCAAAGAAGCTCAGATTTACTTTTTCTATTCCTTTTTTGCACTAACTGGAAAGTTAAGGCTGCAGATTTTTGAGGATTGTAAACTGTTCTGTGGGAGTGAGGAACTTTCTGACAAAGACATTGTAAACTGTTCTATGGGAGTGAGAAGCTTTCTGACAAACACGTGATATGATAGGTTAAAAAGAACAAGTAATTTGTCCTGGCTTCATTGTATTCAAGTATTATTTCAACATTGGCCACATTAGCTCCCAAGACGTAATCCTTAACAGGAGGTTCTTGAATTACCTATTTCCCACAAGAGAAAGACTACAGTATTGAAAAAATAGTTAATACTCTGCCTACGATTAAAGACTCTGTTTGCCTTGAATTTACTGGGCGTATTTGCATGGACATGTTGTGATTCAGCGTCAGCCTGTGGTTCCGGCAGCTGAGTTGGATGATTCTGAAGAGGAGGAGGAGGAGGGGTTTGGAGAGCCTTTGGTGTCAGAGGAAGGTTCTGATGCACTGCAGGACTCTCAGCCTGGCCCCTCCCATCTTGTTCTTCATCAGACTCAGCCGTGTGAGCACGAGGGATTGGAAGAAGTCGATCCACAGCTGGCTTTGTTCAGGGACGCTAGGAGCAGGAGGCAATCTAGCAGAGCAGAACAGAGGAAGGCAATGAGGCAACTCGGGAGAAGGCAATGAGAAGCCACGCCTTGGGACTGCTGATAAAAGGGGAAGGTGTGGGAGGTGCCAGTTGCTGAAGGCAACCATTTGAAGATCTTCTACTAGAGTCCTGGTCTGTTATTCCTGTTTAACTCTTGTTTGAACTTTTGGTTTAACTCTTGAACTTTTCGTTTAACTTTTGTTCAAATTCTTTGTAAATAAATTTGGTTGGGTTTTTTCAGGGGTTGTCCCTGACATTCAAACAGGGCCAGTCATAGGCTGGAACAGAACAGTTTGCCTTCAGCCTCCCACCCCTTATTATGGAGCAGCTACGTGCTGAGAATGCCCAGCTCACCCAGCAACTCGCTTTGTTGAGGGCTCAGGAGGCTCAATTACAAGCACAGGTCCATGCTGCAACACCACCATCACCATCACCACCACCCAGGAGAAAATGCCAAGTTGCAATGCCAGATAAATTTAATAGCAATCCAGAGATGTTTCCTGCTTTCCTGGGACAGTGTCAGCTATTTATCAGCATGAGAGCAGCTGATTTCTCCACTGACCGGGATAAGGTGGGGTTTGTATTGAGCGTTCTCTCTGGTGATGCAGCTCGTTGGGGCACACCCTGCTGGCCCAACTTAGTCCATTGTTGGACAACTTTGTGGAGTTTTGTAATCATATCTGTCTGATGTATGAGGACCCCATAAAGACGCAGACTGCTACCCGACGCCTGAAAGCTCTGAGGCAAGGTTGACGCCCCCTACAGGGCTATATCAGTGATTTTCAGCTGCTTAGCCAGGATTCAGCCTGGAATGAGGCTGCACTCGTGGACGCTTTCCAGGATGGATTGTCGGAGGAGATGTTAGATGAGCTGGCCTGTGTTGATATTCCCTCAGACCTCAATGGGCTGATCCATCTCTCTATGCGGATCGATGCTCGGCTGCAGCAGCGAAGGAGTCGCTGTGCCACCCCAGAGACCCCTGCAGCCCCTGTTTTGCGTGAGACCCCAGTTCAAAGGAGCCAGTGGAGCTAGGTGCTGCCAGGCCTCCTCTATTGGTGGCAGAAATGAACAGGCGACATTCAGGGGGTTGTGTTTTTACTGTGGGGACCCTGAGCATTTGGCTGCCTTCTGCCCAAAGAAGCGACGGCGGGCGTCAGTGACTGAATCTGCCCTGAGAAAGCCCCCTACTCCTCTGTTGGGAAATGCCCCGAGTCCAATCTAAAAGGTGTGTTAGGTCAGGCGTCCCACAACACCGAGCGACGTCTTTCCGATGCTGCCTGTGGACCTCCACGGCATCTGATATTGGAGGGACGTCTGATCCTCCCTGGCAAGCCAAAGGTGATTCCAGTCCATGCCTTAATTGACTCTGGGGCCACCACAGATTTTATGGACTCAGCATTTGTGGCCAAATGGGCTGTTCCCCAGTGCCCGGTGGACCCGCCCATGTTAGTGGAGACTATCGATGGTCGAGTGCTCCTGTCTGGCCCAATTAAGGCCACCACACAACTGTTATGTATGGCCATCAGTTCACATGAGGAGGCCATACAGTTCTATATCACCTCAGATCTGCGTTTCCCCGTGGTCTTGGGACTGGCGTGGCTCCGGGTGCATGACCCACAGATCTATTGGTCACAGAACTTGGTCACATTCCCAATCTTACACTGCATGGACCACACCCGCCATATCTGTGCGGGCCAGGTGGAGGGTTCCCCAGGGATTTCCTTGCCTTCCGAACTGACTGAATTTGCTGATGTGTTCAGCGAGACAGAGGCGGATCAATTACCCCCGCACACGCCCTATGTCTGCCCTATTGATTTAGTCCCTGATGCGCCTCTCCCAGTGGGGCATTTGTACTCCATGTCGGACCCCGAGTTGGCTGCATTGTGGGACTTTCTGGATAAGAATTTGGCTCAGGGTTTCATCCGGCCCTCGTCCTCGCCAGTGTCTGCACCCGTGCTCTTCATCAAAAAGAAGTCCGGCGAAGTGTGGCTTTGCTGTGATTATAGAAAATTAAACGCCATCACGGTGTGCAATCGTTACCTGCTGCCCCTAATCCCTGAACTCTTGGACCGACTCCGGAAGGCTAAGATCTTCACAAAAATGGACCTGCGTGGAGCTTACAACCTTGTCAGAGTTCGGTCGGGTGATGAGTGGAAGATGGCATTTGGTACTTGATACGGACACTTTGAATACACAGTGATGCCATTTCGCCTGACCAACGCCCCCGCTGTGTTCCAGCATTTCATAAATGATATTTTCCAGGATTTGTTAGTTCAGTTTGTCGTGATCTACTTGGACAACATCCTGATCTACTCCCTGTCGCGAGAGGTGCACCATCAACATCTCCTTCATGTCCTGCAGCGACTCCGAGAACATCGGCTGTTTGCCAAATTGGAGAAGTGCCAGATCTACCGGGTGACCATCGATTTTCTGGGTCACCGCATTTCTCCTGAGGGCATCGCCATGGAGCCAAGTAAGGTCGAGTCTTTGCAGAGTTGGCAACCCCCACGTCGTGTGAAGGATGTTCAGCAATTTTTTTGGTTCACCAATTACTATCAGGCTTTCATCCCTGGGTTTGCTACCCTGACAGCCCCCCTCACTCGGCTCCTGCAGAATAAGACTTGGTTTTAGTGGGACGCTCCAGAACAATGGGCTTTCCAGGCTTTGAAGGAAGCCTTCATGAAGGAGCCCATCTTGAAGCATCCTGACCTGCAACAGCCATTTGTCGTGGAGGCAGACACCTCTGACGTTGCCATTGGGGTGGTGTTACTCCAGGCAATGACGCCCGGCGGTACCCTCTTGTGCGTACCATTCGTGGAAACTGATTCCATCGGAGCGCAACTATACCATCTGGGAGAAGGAGCTGCTGGCCATCAAAATGGCGTTCAAGGCCTGGAGGCATCATCTGGAGGGTGCACGGCATCAAATCACAGTCCGGATGGACCATAAGAATTTGGAAAGCCTACAGACCGCTCAGAAATTGAACCAACACCAAATTCGCTGGTCTCTTTTCTTTGCGAGGTTCAATTTCCAAGTCAAATACATACCCAGCGGTCGCAATCAAAGAGCGGATGCTCTGTCCAGGAAGCCCAAATATTCCCGAGTGAAAGACAAGCTTCTGCCCAGAACAGTGCTCCCCATCAAGTCTTTTGCTACAATGAGGGAGCCAATAGATATACGGGCTCGGATCCGGGAGGCACAGCAGCAGGATGTGTGGGTGGCACAGCGGAAGGAGGTGGGGCCAGATTCTCCATAGACAGTCATGGATGGACTCTTATTTTATCCTGACCGGCTCTATGTTCCGGGAGAGCCACTCAGAGGACTCATCCTCAGCCAGTGTCATGATAACCTGGCAGCGGGGTATTTTGGCCTGTTCAAGACCCTGAACCTGGTCTCCCGTACCTTCTGGTGGCCCCGAGTCTGACATGACATCCAGGCCTACGTCACTTCCTGTATTCCGTGTAGGCAGGCCAAGTCAGTGACGGGCCCCGCCCGGATTACTGCAGCCCTTGCCGACACCTAAAAGACCCTGGGGGGCTGTGTCCATGGACTTTCTGATGGATTTACCCCTGTCTTCTGGTTTTACGACGGTGTTTGGTGGACATGCTGACCAAGACGACGCATTTCATCCCATGACGTGGTTTACCGTCAGCCTGCGCCACTAGTCGTATGTTCATTCAGCAGGTGTTTCGTCTGCACGGCCTCCCTGATAGAGTCATATCTGATAGAGGGGCCCAGTTTACAGCCCGTTTCTGGCAGGAGTTGATGCATGTGTTGGATGTCAAGATTTGTCTCTCGTCTGCGTATCATCCTCAAACTGACGGGGACAGAGAAGGTCATTGGTATTCTAGAACAATATCTGCGCTGCTATGTCAATCAGCAGCAAAACAATTGGGTGGACTATCTGGCCATAGCTGAGTTTGCATTCAACAACTCGCAGCACACCTCCAAACAGATGACACTGTTCTTAGGCAATGTGGGATATCACCCCCCGGTTTTTCCCCCTTTCCCCATTGGACTCACCGGAGCCAGCAGCGAACGACTACATGGCAGAGTTACAGGTGATCCATCGATTGGTGCAGCGACATTTAAAGAAGGCCAAGGCCGAATAAAAGATTTGCTGATTGGTCGAGATGGGATATGCCTCCACTATTGGTGGGAGATCGGGTCTGGCTGTCCACCAGGAACCTACCGTCAACCCGGCCAGCTAAGAAGTTAGGCCACCGATATTTAGGACCATTCCCAATTGAGGCTGTCATCAATCCAGTCGCCTATCGCTTAACTCTGCCACGTTCCCTGCGTGTGCATCTGGTCTTCCATCTGTCTCTGTTGGTCCCCGAGCAACCGGCGTGTCCACTCCGCCAAGCAGAACCTCCCCCACTGGCAGATCGTGACGAAGACAGCGCCCCCGAGTACGAGGTCACCAACATCAGAGACTCCCATTGGCTGAAAGGTCATTTCCAGTACCTGATTGAATGGAAAGGCTACAGAGCAGCGGAGTTCACCTGGGAAGATGCAACCACCGTTCATGCTCCTGCTTTGGTGTCTGCCTTCCATGAACAATTCCCATCCCAACTGCATCTGGATCGGCAGACCCGGGGGGAGGGCCCTGCAGTGCAGGATAGTGTTGTGATTCAGCGTTAGCCTGTGGTTCCAGCAGCTGAGTCGGATGATTCTGAAGAGTAGTAGTAGTAGGGGTTTGGAGAGCCTTTGGTGTCAGAGGAAGGTTCTGATGCATTGCAGGACTCTCAGCCTGGCCCCTCCCGTCTTGTCCTTCATCAGACTCAGCCGTGTGAGCACGAAGGATTGGAAGACGATGATCCACAGCTGGCTTTGTTCAGGGATGCAGGAGGCAATCTAGCAGAGCAGAACAGAGGAAGGCAATGAGGCAACTCGGGAGAAGGCAATGAGAAGCCATGCCTTGGGACTGCTGATAAAAGGGGAAGGTGTGGGAGGTGCTGGTTGCTGAAGGCAACCGTTTGAAGATCTTCTGCTAGAGTCCTGGTCTGTTATTCCTGTTTAACTCTTGTTTGAACTTTTGGTTTAACTCTTGAACTTTTCATTTAACTTTTGTTTGAACTCTTTGTAAATAAATTTGGTTCGATTTTTTTCAGCCTGTTGACTATAAAAAGGGGTTGTCCCTGACATTCAAACAGGGCCAGTCGTAGGCTGAAACAGAACAGGACAATAACAAAGTCATGGAGAAAGAGGCTAGCCCTATAGTGTCCTGCAAAGTATGTGCCGTGTTTGTATTCCTGCCCATGCAAAATTCAAATTATATCTGCACCAAATGTAAATTGATTTGATTGCTGGAAGAGAAATTGGAGAGTCTAAAGGTATGTCTAGCTATTCTGGCACTTGTCTGTGAACATGAGGAACTCCTAGTAAAGGGCAGAGGTCTGGAAACAATAGAAGCAACTACCAGGAAAAATGAACCCCAAGAGCAAGACTGTTGGCAGCATGTTACTCATATGATCAAACAAGCTGAGAAGACTGTCCCCACAACCACTGGAGCTGAACAATCAATTCCATAACCTCCCCCTGGAGGAAAACATGCAAACATCAGGAGAAGGGTCTCCAATGTTCAAGTAGCTCAGATTTCCCCCCCCCCCCTCAAAAACAAGGCATGTGTTAGTGATTGGTGACTCACTTTTCAGAGGAACAGAATCGGCAATCTAGACCAGACAAGCTAGTGTGGGAGGTGTGTTGTCTCCCTGGTGCTAAGATCAAAGACATGTCAAGAGAGGCTTACCAATATAAGCCCACTGATTATTATCCATTTCTCCTCTTCCACATTGGGACAAATGATACAACCAAAAGTCTGGAAAAACTAGGGACTATGAGCAACTAGAGAGGAAAGAAAAACAATTCGGGCCACAGGTAGCCTTCTCTTCCATACTGCCAACCATAGGTCAACACCCAACAAGGGAACAGATTATTTTAGAAGTAAACTGCAGGCTCAAGGAATGGTGCCATTGAGAAAACTTTGGATTTCTGTACCATGGTTTACATTACATAGAGGAAATGCTTCTGGCAAGAGAGAGGCTGCACCTCACAAGGACTGGGAAGAATGTGTCTGGAAAATGACTGGTTCAGCTCATCCAAATGACTTTAAACTAAAAATGGAAGGGCCGGGTGGTCAATCTTTAAGACCAAACCCCAAGCATAAACCCCAAGACAACAATTCAGAAAACGAGGAAGGGAGTGTTGAGAAGGAAGGGGAACTCAGGTATAAAACAGGAGGCACAGGGAGCAAACACATGGTCAGCCATAAAGGGCTCAGATCTTTATACACTAAAGCTCAAAGCATGAGGAATAAACAGAGAACTTGAAGTCCTAGTACGTGAGGGCAGGTAAGATATTGTTGCCATTCCTGAAACTTGGTGGGATGGAACCCATGATTGGAATGTACTGCTAGAAGGATATAGGGAGAAGGGCGGTATATAAATAAAATTAATAATAATAATAATAATAATAATAATAATAATAATAATAATAATAATAATAATAATAATATACACTGTTCAAAAGAAACAGACCCAACAAAAGAGAAGTTGCATTGTATGTAAGTAATCACTACACCTCCACAGAAATACATGATACCAAAGGTGAAAGCCCTCTTGAATGCATTTGGGTAAATATTAGAAGAAAAAGAAATGACATTGCTATAGATGTATACTACAGGCCACCCAACCAAGCAGAGGAGATAGATGAACATTTTGCTAATCAGCTGAATAAGGTGTGCAGGAAACACACCACTGTAGTAATGGGGGACTTTAGCTACCCTGACATCAACTGGGAAACAAAGAATGCAGCAAGTGGGAGAGCGAAGAGGTTTGTGATGTGCCTAGCTGACAACTTTGTCATCCAAAAGGTAGAGGAGGGAACTAGAGGGTCAGCTATACTGGACTTAATTCTTATTAATAGGGAGGAAATGATTGAAGAGGTGGAAGTTGTAGGAACTTTGGGGGAGAATGACGTCATACTAGAATTCAACACAATGCAGGCACAGGTAATTGAACAAAGACTAGCGTTTTATATTTTCAAGAGAGCATATGTCAACAAACTAAGATTAGGAAGGATTCCATAGATCGAAACCCTAACGAGAAAAACAAGATGCTTGGGAGACACTGAAAACCAAGATTATCAAAACCACAGAGAAAGAAAAACTAGAGGCCCAAGACAAAACTTGTATGATTACACAAACTGAGGGACAAAAGGAAGTATAAAAAAAGGGAAAGAGGAGCACATAACGAACAGAATGCCAGCAAATAGCCCAAATCTGCAAGGATGGAGTCAGGAAAGCTAAGGCTCAGAATGAACTAAGATTTGCAACAAATGCCAAAAATAACAAAATTTCTTTCAATATGCAAGGAATAAGAAGGTCAAGGAAATTGGTCCACTAATGGGAGAAGAAGGCAAGATGCTGATGGGCAGCAGGGAGAAAGTGGAACTGCCTAATTCCTTCTTTGTGTCCATCTTCATGCAAAAGGAAAAAATAGCTGAACCTATCAAAAGCAGCAAAAGGGACACGGTGGCTCAGTGGGTTAGGACGCTGAGCTTGTCGATCAGATGGTTGGCAGTTTGGCGGGTCGAATCCCGAGTGCCGCATAACAGAGTAAGTGCCTGTTACTCGTCCCAGCTTCTGCCAACCTAGCAGTTCGAAAGCATGTAAAAATGCAAGTAGAAAAATAGGGACCACTACGGTGGGTAAATATGTATCAGTCGCCATAATTTCCAACGTTATCCCCAAAGTACTTTTTTTCAAAAGGCAACTAGGCGTTGTTTTCTCCTTGAAGAGATTTCGCTTCTCATCCAAAAGGCTTTTTCAGTTCTGACCAATTGTCAAATCCAAAATGGAGGAAAAACATGTGGCGATTCTTCCAAGCAGAATTCCTTATTGATCCACACTTACAGGCAGACTCCTGATAAACTGAAGCACTCTACTTTTACTCCTCTAAATGAACCCCCTCCCTCCTGGGTATCGAGCTTTCTACACGCCATCATCGGTTATCTATACTGCCATTTATTTTTTACATATGTCACTGTGTGGGGTTAGGACCCTGAGATGCAGTTAGTGACCACGGAGACGTCCTCGGACAACCGCTGGCTCTTCGGCTTTGAAATGGAGATGAGCACCGGCCCCTAGAGTCAGAAACGACTAGCACGCATGTGCGGGGAAACCTTTACCTTTGCCTTTATCAAGAGCAGCACAATGGGAGAGAGAGCAGGAATGCAGGTCACAATAGGCAAGAAAATGGTAAGAGAACACCTATTCAATCAATCTTTATTTATTGATTAGCCCATGGGCCATATCAAGTTACCAGATTCCAAAAACAAAATATCACCAAAACTTGACAAAAACAATTCAAATAGAACTGGATAAAATACAATTTAAAATAAAACTGAAACAAAATACAATCTAAATGAAATCAGGATAAAATACAATGATTTAAGAAACAGGTTAAATATAATTAAAATTATATTACAATGTCACCCCTGCATCTGCCCCAAACATACAGTACATTGTTAAATCAAGTGATCTTTCCTACAATCTACCACACTCTGCTGCACCAACCTTGTTCTTATTTCCATCAACTTTACAGCAAATTTGGCAATCCATTTCACCAACTGTAAATTAGAACCTAACAAACAATGATGCAAGAAGCGCTCTTTAGACTTAGGGGTACTGGTATAAAAGATCCTGCCCAACTGGTGTTTCCTCAAATCTGAATACAGGGGACAATCAAAAATTACATGGGATATTGTTTCAACTTCCCCCATCCCGCATAAACAGACTCTTTCACTTACAGGAATCCCCCTATACCTGCCCCAAAGCATGTTTGTTTGAAGTTGGTCCAATCTCAATTTGGTAAAAAATCTCCTTAAGATGGGAGATAAAGGCAAAGTTAAATATTTTTCTATTTTAAAAATTTGTTTATTAGCGGATAACCAGGGACAAACTTTTACTGCTGTCACCTGTGCAATGTCTGATTGTGCACTTATGTCCCTAAATCTCTGTGCAATCCAAGATTGAATCTGCCTAAGATTGTACTGCTGCCAGTTTAACGGAATACCAAAGCTAGATACCTGCTTCAAAACTCTTGATAACCAATTATTTTTATTACTTGAGATTAGAGAACACCTATTCACTCTGGATGAGTCCAAACTGCCAGGACAAGATGGTTCACATCCTTGGGTACTGAAGGAGCTGGCAGATGTGATCTCGGAACTGCTGAACAAAATCTTTCAGACCTCCTGGAACATGGGGAAAATGTTACAGGACTGTAAAAGAGCTGATGTGGTTCCAATTTTCAAAAAGGGGAAACAGGTGGAACCAGGAAACTACAGACCAATCAGCCTGACATCAATACCTGTGAATATCATGGAAAAGCTAAGCAGATGATTTGTGAGCAACTAGAAACAAAGCAATCAATAGAAGCCAGCATGTGTTTGTTGAAAACAGATCATGCCAGACAAACATGTATTTCCTTCTTTGATAAAGTGACTAAATTAGTGGATCAGGGAAATGCTATGGACATAGTATACTTGGTCTTCAGTAAGGCATTTGACAAAGTAGAGCACAGCCTACTTCCTGGTAAGATAGAACAATGTGGGATAGACTGTACCACCACGAGATGGATTTGCAACTGGTTGACCAACCACATTATGCATGTAGTCCTCAGTGGAACTACATCTACGTGGAGGGAAGCATGCAGTGGGGTATCTCAAGGTTCTGTCTTGGGCCCAGTGCTCTTCAACATCTTCATGAATGATCTAGATGAGGAGATAGAAGGAGAACTCATCAAATTTGCAGACACAAAGCTGGGGGTAATTGCCAGCATTTCATAAGATAGACTCAAGATTCAGAAGGATCTTAACAGACTTAAGCATTGGCCCCTATCTAACAAGATTTTTTTTTTTAATTCCATTTATATCCCGCCCTTCTCCGAAGACAAGCTTAGCAGTAGCCTTCATTCTATGTATATGCCTGCTTATTAGGGCTTTCACACACACCCCAAGCGGCATTATTACAAAGTCAGCTTATTGCCCCCAACAATCTGGGTCCTCATTTTACCTACCTGGGAAGGATGGAAGGCTGAGTCAACCTTGAGCCTGGTGGGATGCGAACCTGCACTAATTGCAGGCAGCTGGTGTTACTTAAGGAGGCATTAGCCCACTGCTCCACCAAGGCTCTTGTAGTTCAGTGGTGAGAAAAATAAGGTGCAGTTCAGTGGTGAGAAAAATAAGGTGCTGCACTTAGGCAGGAAAGACCAAATGCACAGGTATAGAATAGGCAGTACCTGGCTCAACAGTAGTAACTGTCGCAAATGAGGGTGAGTATATGTGTCACAGGATAATGTTGCAGGATCCAATCTGGGTCGGTCACTGGGACCAGAAGTTTTGTCTTCTGAGCTTTCGGACTCATGCTGGAGCTAGAGAGAATTTCCCTGAAGATGGGCTCCAGCATGAGTCCGAAAGCTCGGAAGACAACACCTCTTGTCCCGGTGACCAACTCAGATTGGATCCAGTAGAACTGTAACTGTGATTGGGATCTTGGTGTCCTAGTGGACTATCACCTAAGTATAAGCCAGTAATGTGCAGCAGCAGCCAGAAAAGTCAATACAGTCCTAGTGTCAAGGATAGTGTCAAGATCATGGGAAGTGATAGTGCCGATCTATACTGTGAGGCCACACTTGGAATACTGTGTCCAGTTCTCATCACAATACAAAAAAGATGCTGAGGCCCTAGAAAGTGCAGAGAAGACCAACAAACATGATAAGGGATCTGTAAGCTAAACCATATGCTGAACAGTTAAGGGAAATAGGTTTGTCTACCCTAATGGAGAGAGGACCTCCAAGGTTCCTTCCAGCCCTATCATTCTATATTACTATGTTCTTTGCTAAATGCTTTTCTAAGGATGATCCATGCAGAAAAACAACGTGTTTAGATTGGAATTGGGTATGTCTAGTCTAATGAAAAGAAGGACTAGGGGTGACATGATAGCTGTCAATACACAAGTTTAACATATGAAATGGCTACTTCATCTCTTGTCAAGCAATAACATTCGATGTTAGCAGCATTGACAATAGCAGTCTTCCAATACTTGAGGGGCTGTCACCGAGAAGAGGGAGTCAACCTAATCTCCAAGCAACCTGAGGGCAGGACAAGAAGTAATGAATGGAAACTTATCAAGGAGAGATCCAACCTTCTGTAGAACTAAGGAGAATTTTCCTGACAGTGAGAACAATTAACCAGGCTTACTTCCAGAATTTGTGGATGCTCCATCACTGGAGGTTTTTAAGAAGAGATTGGACAGCCATTTGTCCAGAATGTTATAAGGTCTCCTGCTTGAGGGGGGTTGGACTAGGAGACCTCCAAGGTCTCTTCCAACTCTGTTATTCTGTTATTAGATACAGTAGTCTTACTGGATTTAGTCTGTGCAAAATAGGAATGTCTTAGTATCAAGAGTTGCTGTGTTGAATTGGTTAACACATAGTTTTTAATGTTGGTTTTCATTGTACTAATACAATGGAGAAATGAAGGGGTATAGACTGTCAAAACCCACCCCACTACACATCTTAGGAAAGAAGAACTCTTGGAGACAAGATTGTCCAAACAGGAACTTTTATTAAAACATGGTTGACAGTGGATCTGAAGCTGTTTCAAAGATAGATACTTTTAAAGTGTCCCCGAGTAATAACCCACCCCTCAGTCCATTTGGTCAGTCCTGGATCATTAGGGTCTCAGGTGTCAAACCCCTTGTGGGAAAAAAGGAGAATCACCAGTACATAGTCCACCCAATTGTTTTGCTGCTGATTGACATAGCAGCACAGATATTGTTCTATAATACCAATGACAAAAATAGAGCACATATAAAGAGAGTATACAATGCTTTAGTAGAATTGGACTCTGAAAGGGAATTAGTTAAAGATTGTATGATGAAGTGGGCTCAAAATATTCAAGAACCAATCTTATTGGATACATGGGAGGTAATTTGGGTTAGAAATGTAAAATTTACCCAGGCTCACAATTTAAGAGAAAATTTTTATAAAATGTTTTATAGATGGCATTTGGATCCTAAAAAATTGTCTTGCATGTATCCTAATTTATAGCCCAATGTTGGAGATGTGGTAGTTTGGACGCTACCTATTATCATATATGGTGGACTTGTAGAAATGTTAAAGCTTTTTGGATCAAAATTTGGTGGAATGTTCAAAAGATTTTTAAGAGAAAGTTAAAATTTTCTCCACAATTGTTCTTATTGGGTATTATTATAGATTGTGATACTAAAGAAACTAATTTGATGTTGAACTTGATAACAGCTGCAAGGTTATTGATAGGGCAATATTGGAAGAAGGATAGTTTGCCTACTATTGAAGAATGGACGCTTAAAGTGTCAAATTTAGCAGAAATGGCTAAGATCTCTGCTTACTTGAAGGATCATTCACAAGAAAGATACATTTCGGTTTGGAGAAGATGGATAGATTATATTCAGAATAAATATGGGACTAAAAAGTTTCATTTGGCTTACGAATAGATTTTATATTGTTATTTTTATTAGTAGTTTATTATAGTGAAATTTTTGATTAGTTTAACAATAAGGATGTTATTTGTTTATGTTATTGGTATGTATATTCTAACTTGGTTTGTATTTTTAGTTTAAAGGGAGTTAAAGCGCATTAAGAACTTGGTTACTTACATAGTTGGTTAATGTTAGTTAGATTATGTTTATTTTATTTGTAATCCTGTATTCAACTCTGGGAAGTGAGGGAGGGGGAGGGTGGAGGGTGGGGTGGGCTGGGTTTATATTGTAACTTTTATAAAACTTTCAATAAAAAAAAAATACCAATGACTTTCTCAGTCCCCCCGTCAGTTTGAGGATGATGCGCGGACGAGAGGCAAATCTTGAAATCCAACGCATGCATCAACTCCTGCCAGAAACGGGCTGTAAACTAGGCCCCTCTATCAGATACGACTCTATCAGGGAGGCCGTGCAGACGAAACACCTGCGGAATGAACATACGACCAGTGGCACGGTCTGACGGTAAACCATGACATGGGATGAAATGCGCCATCTTGGTCAGCATGTCCACTACCACAAACGCCGTCGTAAAACCAGAAGACGGGGGTAAATCCATCAGGAAGTCAATGAACACAGCCCCCCAGGAACCCTTGCAGGGACATGCCGAGGAGTTTAGTCAACATCTGTCGGACAAAATCGCTCGGATTCGGACCGCTTTGGACTCCGACTGGGCAGAGTCTGACGATCAAGACACGGGTGGTCTTGTCAATGTTATCTGGGAGGAGTTCGATCCTGTGACTCTGGAGGAAGTGGACAGGATTATGGGGAGGCTGAGCTCCACCACGTGTTTAATGAACCCGTGCCCTTCCTGGCTGGTTTATGCGGCTCGGGAGGGGACACGAGGCTGGTTCCAGGCAGTTATATCTGCATCTTTGAGTGAGGGTAGTTTCCCCGCCGTCTTGAAGGAGGCGGTGGTGAGACCACTCCTCAAGAAGCCTGCCCTGGACCCAGCTGTGTTAAATAACTTTCGTCCGGTCTACAACCTTCGCTTTCTTGCGAAGGTTGTTGAGAGCGTGGTGGCGCATCAGCTCCGTCTGGTTCTGGATGAAGTGGATTATCTAGACCCGTACCAATCGGGCTTCAGGCCCGGGTACAGCACGGAGACGGCATTGGTCGCTCTGGTGAATGATCTCTGGAGGGCTCGGGACAGGAGATATTCCTCTGTCCTAGTCCTATTAGACCTCTCAGCGGCTTTCGATACCATCGACCATGGTATCCTGCTGCGGCGTCTCAGGGGATTGGGAGTGGGAGGCATGGTTTTTCAGTGGTTCTCCTCCTATCTCCTGGGACGCTCACAGTCAGTGTTGGCAGGGGGACAGAGGTCGACCTCGAGGCCTCTCGCTTGTGGAGTTCCTCAGGGGTCGGTCCTCTCGCCTCTCCTGTTCAACATCTATATGAAGCCGCTGGGTGAGATCATTCGTGGTTTTGGAGTTGGGTATCATCAGTATGCTGATGATACCCAGCTTTTCATTTCGACCCCAAACCACCCCAATGATGCCTTCGACGTGATGTCCCGTTGCCTGGAGGCGGTTTGGGTCTGGATGGGGAGGAACAGGCTTCGACTCAACCCTGACAAGACTGAGTGGCTGTGCATACCGGCATCTCGGGAGAACCAGTTTTGTCCATCGTTAACTATGGGGGGTGAGGTGTTACCCCCCGTTGATAGGGCTTGCAACTTGGGCGTCCTCCTGGATTCACGGCTCAGTTTAGAAGACCACATAGGAGCCATGACCAGGGGGGCTTTTGCCCAGGTTCGCCTGGTTCGCCAGTTGCAACCCTATCTGGACCGAGATGCCCTACGCACAGTCACTCATGCGCTCGTGATCTCCCGTTTAGACTACTGCAGCGCTCTCTACATGGGGCTGCCCTTGAGGACCACTCGGAGGCTTCAACTGGTGCAGAATGCGGCTGCGCGAGTTGTGATGGGGGCTTCCCGATACTCTCATGTAACACCTCTACTCCACGAGCTGCATTGGCTTCTGGTTGCCCTTTGGGTGAGAATCAAGGTGCTGGTGATGACCTATAAAGCCCTTAATGGCTTGGGTCCGGGTTATCTGAGGGAACACCTGCTGCCGGCATCAAGCTCCCTTCGTCCCGTGCGCTCCCACAGGGAGGGCCTTCTCAGGATACCACCGGTTAAGGAATGCTGGTGGCTCATTCCCAGGGGAAGAGCGTTCTCTGTGGGTGCGCCGGATTTTTGGAACCATCTTCCGGTTGAGCTCCGGATGGCGCCCGACCTTCGCTCCTTCCGGCGCGATCTAAAGACCTACGTGTTCGAAGC
This sequence comes from Daboia siamensis, assembly GCA_024449315.1. Taxonomy (NCBI): domain Eukaryota; kingdom Metazoa; phylum Chordata; class Lepidosauria; order Squamata; family Viperidae; genus Daboia; species Daboia siamensis. Next base: position 54,243 of record JAKJMR010015032.1, on the reverse strand, counting down.
CGCTGGGTGAGATCATTCGTGGGTTGGAGTTGGGTATCATCAGTATGCTGATGATACCCAGCTTTTCATTTCGACCCCAAACCACCCCAATGATGCCCTTGACGTGATGTCCCGTTGCCTGGAGGCGGTTTGGGTCTGGATGGGGAGGAACAGGCTTCGACTCAACCCTGACAAGACTGAGTGGCTGTGCGTACCGACATCTCGGGAGAACCAGTTTTGTCCATCGTTAACTATGGGGGGTGAGGTGTTACCCCCCGTTGATAGGGCTTGCAACTTAGGCGTCCTCCTAGATTCACAGCTTTCTTTAGAAGACCATATAGTAAATGTGACTAGGGGGGCCTTTGCCCAGGTTCGCCTGGTGCGCCAGTTGCGGCCCTATCTAGACTGGGATGCCTTGCGTATGGTCACTCATGCGCTCGTGACCTCTCGTTTGGACTACTGCAACGCTCTCTACATGGGACTGCCCTTGAGGACCACTCGGAGGCTCCAACAGGTACAGAATGCAGCTGCGAGAGTTGTGTTGGGAGTTTCCCAATACTCCCATGTTACACCCCTGCTCCGCGAGCTGCATTGGCTCCCAGTTGTCTTCCGGGTGAGATTCAAGGTGCTGGTAATGACTTACAAAGCCCTTCATGGCATGGGTCCGGAATACCTCAGGGAGCACCTGCAGCCGGCATCAACCTCCCTCCGCCCAGTGCGCTCCCACAGAGAGGGCCTCCTAGGGGGCCACTGGTCAAAGAATGTTGACTGGTGGCCCCCAGGGGGAGGGCGTTCTCTGTGGGCGCGCCGGATTTATGGAACCATCTTCCGGTTGAGCTCCGGATGGCGCCCGACCTTCGCTCCTTCCGGCGCGATCTAAAGACCTACCTGTTCGAACAAGCTGGCTTGGCCTGATGGCTGATGGGTTTGGGTTTTATTGCTTTTTATGTATTTTAACTTATTGTCATAGTTTTTGGGCATCTTGTTTAATCTCTTTTAATTTTTGTATTCTGTCTTTTAAC
>JAKJMR010015032.1:22292-39253 GCA_024449315.1 Daboia siamensis | reverse complement strand
ATAATAATAATAATAATAATAATAATAATAATAATAATAATAATAATTTTATTTGTATACCGCCCTTCTCCCGAAGGACTCAGGGCGGTGAACAGAGCAATACATGTTAAAAGACAGAATACAAAAATTAAAAGAGATTAAACAAGATGCCCCAAATCTATGACAATAAGTTAAAATACATAAAAAGCAACAAGACCCAAACCCATCACCCATCAGGCCAGGCCGGCTTGTTCGAACAGGTAGGTCTTTAGATCGCGCCGGAAGGAGCGAAGGTCGGGCGCCATCCGGAGCTCAACCGGAAGATGGTTCCATAAATCCGGCGCGCCCACAGAGAACGCCCTCCCCCTGGGGGCCACCAGTCGACATACTTTGACCGGTGGCCTCCTAGGAGGCCCTCTCTGTGGGAGCGCACTGGGCGGAGGGAGGTTGATGCTGGCTGCAGGTGCTCCCTGAGGTATTCCGGACCCATGCCATGAAGGGCTTAGTAAGTCATTACCAGCACCTTGAATCTCACCCGGAAGACAACTGGGAGCCAATGCAGCTCGCGGAGCAGGGGTGTAACATGGGAGTATCGGGAAACTCCCAACACAACACTTGCAGCTGCATTCTGTACCTGTTGGAGCCTCCGAGTGGTCCTCAAGGGCAGCCCCATGTACAGAGCGTTGCAGTAGTCCAAACGAGAGGTCACGAGCGCATGAGTGACCGTACGCAAGGCATCCCTGTCTAGATAGGGCCGCAACTGGCGCACCAGGCGAACCTGGGCAAAGGCCCCCCTAGTCACATTTACTATATGGTCTTCTAAAGAAAGCTGTGAATCTAGGAGGACTCCCAAGTTGCGAGCCCTATCTACTGGGGGTAATAACTCACCCCCCATAGAAAGAGATGGAATATTCTGAATATCCCGAGATGCCGGTACGCACAGCCACTCAGTCTTGTCAGGGTTGAGTCGAAGTCTGTTTCTCCCCATCCAGACCCAAACCACCTCCAGGCAAGGGGACATCACGTCGAGGGCATCACTGGGGTGGTTTGGGGTCGAAATGAAAAGCTGGGTATCATCAGCATACTGATGATACCCAACTCCAAAACCACGAATGATCTCACCCAGCGGCTTCATATAGATGTTGAACAGGAGAGGCGAGAGGACCAACCCCTGAGGAACTCCACAAGCGAGAGGCCTCGAGGTCGACCTCTGTCCCCCTGCCAACACCGACTGCGACCGTCCCAGGAGATAGGAGGAGAACCACTGAAAAACCGTGCCTCCCACTCCCAATCCCCTGAGACACCGCAGCAGGATACCATGGTCGATGGTATCGAAAGCCGCTGAGAGGTCTAATAGGACTAGGACAGAGGAATATCCCCTGTCCCGAGCCCTCCAGAGATCATTCACCAGAGCGACCAATGCCGTCTCCGTGCTGTACCTGGGCCTGAAGCCCGATTGGTACGGGTCTAGATAATCCGCTTCATCCAGAACTAGAGGGAGCTGATGCGCCACCACGCTCTCAACAACCTTCGCAAGAAAGCGAAGGTTGGAGACTGGACGAAAGTTATTTAACACAGCTGGGTCCAAGGCAGGCTTCTTGAGGAGAGGTCTCACCACCGCCTCCTTCAAGACGGCGGGGAAACTACCCTCACTCAAAGATGCAGATATAACCGCTTGGAACCAGCCTCGTGTCCCCTCCCAGGCCGCATAAACCAGCCAGGAAGGGCACGGGTCCAATAAACACGTGGTGGAGCTCAGCCTCCCCATAATCCTGTCCACTTCCTCTGGAGTCACAGGATCGAACTCCTCCCAGATAACATTGACAAGACCACCCGTGTCTTGATCGTCAGACTCTGCCCAGTCGGAGTCCAAAGCGGTCTGAATCCGAAAAATCCAAAAAGCTTTAACATTTCTACAAGTCCACCATATATGATAATAGGTAGCATCCAAACTACCACATCTCCAACATTTGGGCTATAAATTAGGATACATGCAAGACAATTTTTTAGGATCCAAATGCCATCTATAAAACATTTTATAAAAATTTTCTCTTAAATTTTGAGCCTGGGTAAATTTTACATTTCTAACCCAAATTACCTCCCATGTATCCAATAAGATTGGTTCTTGAATATTTTGAGCCCACTACACCATACAATCTTTAACTAATTCCATTTCAGAGTCCAATTCTACTAAAGCATTGTATACTCTCTTTATATGTGCTCTATTTTTGTCATTGGTATTATAGAACAATATCTGTGCTGCTATGTCAATCAGCAGCAAAACAATTGGGTGGACTATCTGGCGATAGCTGAATTTGCATTCAACAACTCGCAGCACACGTCCACACAGATGACACCATTCTTGGCCAATGTGGGATATCACCCCCCGGTTTTTCCCCCTTTTCCCGTTAGACTCACTGGAGCCAGCAGTGAATGACTACATGGCAGAGTTAAAGGCGATCCATCGATTGGTGTGGCGACAGTTAGAGAAGGCCAAGGCCGATTACAAAAGGTTTGCTGATCGGTGAAGGCAGGATACGCCTCCACTATCGGTGGGAGATCAGGTCTGGCTGTCCACCAGGAACCTATCATCAACCCGGCCAGCTAAGAAGTTAGACCACCGATATTTAGGACCATTCCCAATCAAGGCTGTCATCAATCTGGTCGCCTATCGCTTAACTCTGCCACGTTCCCTGCGTGTGCATCTGGTCTTTCATTGGTCTCTGTTGGTCCCCGAGCTACCAGCATGTCCACTCCGCCAAACAGAACCTCCCCCACCAGAACATTGTGACAAAGACAGCACCCCCGAGTACGAGGTCGCCAGCATCAGGGACTCCCGTTGGCTGAAAGTTCGTTTCCAGTACCTGATCGAATGGAAAAGCTACAGACCAGAGGAGTTCACCTGGGAAGAGGCGACCACTGTTCATACTCCTGCTTTGGTGTCTGCCTTCCATGAACAATTCCCATCCTGACCGCATCCGGATCGGCAGACCCAGGAGAAGGGCCCTGCAGTGCCGGATAGTGTTGTGATTCAGTGTCAGCCTGTGGTTCCGGCAGCTGAGTCGGATGATTCTGAAGAGGAGGAGGGGTTTGGAGAGCCTTTGGTGTCAGAGGAAGGTTCTGATGCACTGCAGAACTCTCAGCCTGTCCCCTCCCATCTTGTTCCTTCTCAGACTCAGCTGTGTGAGCATGAGGGATTGGAAGAAGATGAGATCCACAGCTGGCTCTGTTCAGGGACACTAGGAGCAGGAGGCAATCTAGCAGAGCAGAACAGAGGAAAGCAATGAGGCAACTCGGGAGAAGGCAATGAGAAGCCACGCCTTGGGACTGCTGATAAAAGGGGAAGGTGTGGGAGGTGCTGGTTGCTGAAGGCAACCATTTGAAGATCTTGTTGTGATTCAGGGTCAGCCTGTGGGTTCGGCAGTTGGGTCGGATGATTCAGAGGAGGAGCAGGAGGAGGGGTTTGGAGAGCCTGCAGAGGACAGTTCTGAGGCATTGCAGAGCTCTCAGCCAGGCCCCTCCCATCTGGTTACTACTCAGACCCAGCTGTGTGAGCCTGTCAGCTTCGATGAAGATGACCCACAGCTGGCCTTGTTCAAGGACACCCAAAGCAGGAGGCAGTCAAGTAGGAGTAAACAGAGGAAGGCAATGGGGCACCTCGGAAGGAGGCAAAGTGAAGCCACGCCTTGAAACTGTTTAAAAGGGGAATGTGTGGGAGGGCTGGTTGCTGAAGGCAACCGTTTGAATAGCTTCTGTTTTAGTGGTTTGTATTTTGTTTTGCTCAGTTTGCTCTGTTTTGGATCTGTTTTGTGTAAATAAATTTGGCGGGTTTACTTCCAGCCTTTTGCCTTTTGTAAAGGGGTTGTCCCTGCCTTTTCTGCAGGGCCGGTACTAGGCTGGAACAGAACAGTTTGCCTTCAGCCTCCCACCCCTTATTATTATTATGGAGCAGCTACGTGCTGAGAATGCCCAGCTCACCCAGCACCTCGCTTTGTTGGCAGCTCAGGTGGCTCACCTGCAAGCTCAGGTCCATGCTGCACCCCCACCATCACCCCCTCCCAGGAGAAAATGCCAGGTTGCGATGCCGGATAAATTTAATGGCACTCCAGAACTGTTTCCTGCTTTCCTGGGACAATGCCAGCTCTTTATCAACGTGAGAGCAGCTGATTTCCCCACTGACCAGGATAAGGTGGGGTTTGTGTTAAGCCTTCTTTCTGGTGATGCAGCTCGTTGGGGCATGCCTCTGCTGGCTCAACCTAGTCCATTGTTGGACAACTTTGTGGGGTTTTGTGATCATATGCGTCTGATGTATGAGGACCCTATAAAGACGCAGACTGCTACTCGACGCTTGAAAGCTCAGAGGCAGGGTCAATGCCCCCTACAGGGCTATATCAGTGATTTTCAGCTGCTTAGCCAGGATTCCGCCTGGAATGAGGCTGCGCTTGTGGATGCCTTCCAGGATGGATTGTCGGAGGAGATGTTGGATGAGCTGTCCTGTGTGGATATTCCCTCAGAACTCAATGGGCTGATCCATCTCTGCCTGCAGATCGACGCTCGATTGCAGCAGCGAAGGAGTCACCGTGCCACCCCTGCAGCCCCTGTCGTGTGTGAGACCCCAGTTCAATGGGAGGAGCCAATGGAGCGGGGTGCCACCAGGTCTCATTTCTCGGTGACTGAAATGAACAGACGACGATCGGGGGGGGGGTTGTGTTTTTACTGCGGGGACCCTGGGCATTTGGCTGCTTTTTGCCCAAAGAAGCGACAACGGGCCTCAGTGACCGAGTCTGCCCTGAGAAAGTCCCCTACTTTTCTGTCAGGAAATGCCCCGAGCCCGATCTAGACTGTGTGATAGAATGGGCGTCCCACAACAACACTGAGCGACGTCTTTCCGATGCTGCCTGTGGACCTCCACGGCATCTGATATTGGAGGCACGTCTGATCCTTCCTGGCAAGCCGAAGGGGATTCCAGTCCATGCCTTAATTGACTCTGGGGCCACCACAAATTTTATGGACTCAGCATTTGTGGCCAAATGGGCTGTTCCCCAGTGCCCGGTGGAACCGCCCATGTTAGTGAAGACTATCGATGGTCGAGTGCTCCTGTCTGGGCCAATTAAGGCCGCCACGCAACCATTATGTATGGCCATCAGTTCCCATGTGGAGGCCATCCAGTTCTATACCACCTCAGATCTCCATTTCCCCATGGTGTTGGGACTGGCGTGGCTCCGGGCGCATGACCTACAGATCTATTGGTCACAGAACTTGGTCACCTTCCCAAGGTTGCAGTGCGTGGACCACACCCGACATATCTGTGCCGGTCAGGTGGAGGGTTCCCCAGGGATTTCCTTGCCTCCCGAACTGTCCGACTTTGCTGATGTGTTCAGCGAGACAGAGGGGGATCAATTTCCCCCGCAGAGGCCCTATGACTGCCCCATTGATTTAGTCCCTGATGCACCTCTCCCAGTGGGGTGTTTGTACTCCATGTAGGACCCCAAGTTGGCTGCATTGCGGGACTTTCTGGAGAAGAATTTGGCTCGAGGTTTTATCCGGCCCTCGTCCTCGCCAGTGTCTGCACCTGTGCTCTTTGTTAAAAAGAAGTCCGGCGAATTGCGGCTTTGCTGCAATTATAGGAAACTCAAAGCCATCACAGTGCGCAATCGTTACCCGCTGCCCCTCATCCCCGAACTCTTGGACCGACTCTGGGAGGCTAAGATCTTCACGAAACTGGACCTGCATGGAGCTTACAACCTCGTCAGGGTTTGTCCGGGTGATGAGTGGAAGATGGCATTTGGTACTCGTTACGGACATTTTAAGTACACGGTGATGCCGTTTGGCCTGACCACCGCCACCGCCGTGTTCCAGCATTTCATGAACGATATTTTCTGGGATTTGTTAGATCAGTTTGTCGTGATCTACTTGGACGACATCCTGATCTACTCCCTGTTGCGAGAGGTGCACCACCAACATCTCCATCAGGTCCTGCAGCGACTCCGAGAACATCGGCTGTTTGCCAAATTGGAGAAGTGCCAGTTCTACCGGGTGACCATCGATTTCCTGGGTCAACGCATTTCTCCTGAGGGCATCGCCATGAAGCCGAGTAAGGTTGAGTCTTTGCAGAGTTGGCAAACCCCATGTCGTGTGAAGGATGTTCAGCGACTTCTTGGGTTCACCAACTATTATCGAGCTTTCATCCCTGGGTTTGCTACCCTGACAGCCCCCCTCACCTGGCTCCTGCAGAAGAAGACTCGGTTTCAGTGGAACGCTCCAGAACAACGGGCTTTCCAGACTTTGAAGGAAGCCTTCATGAAGGAGCCCATCTTGAAGCATCCTGAACGGCCATTTGTCATGGAGGAGGACGCCTCCGACATTGCCATTGGGGTGGTGTTACTCCAGGCAACTACGCCCAGCGGTACCCTCTTCCCTTGCGCGTACCATTCGTGAAAACTGAAGCCTTTGGAGCGCAATTATACAATCTAGGAGAAGGAGCTGCTGACCATCAAAGTGACGTTCGAGGCCTGGAGGCATCATCTGGAGGGAGGGAGCGTGCCATCAAATCGAGGTCTGGACGGACCATAAGAATTTGGAAAGTCTGCAGACCGCTCGGAATTTGAACCAACACCAGATCCGGTGGTCTCTTTTCTTTGCGAGGTTCAACTTCCGAGTTAAGTACATACCTAGCGGGCACAATCAAAGAGCGGATGCTCTGTCCAGGAAGCCCGAATATTCCCGAGTGGAAGACAAGCTTCTGCCCAGGACAGTGATCCCCATCGAGTCTTTTGCTGCAGTGCGGGAGCCGGTTGATATACGGGCTTGGATCCGGGAGGCACAGCAGCAGGATGTGTGGGTGGCTCAGCGGAAGGAGGAGGTGGGGCCAGATTCTCCTTGGACGGTCACAGATGGACTCTTGTATTATCGTAACCAGCTCTACGTTCTGGGAGGGCCACTCAGGGGACTCATCCTCAGCCAGTGTCATGATAACCCGGCGGCAGGGCATTTTCGCCTGTTCAAGACCCTGAACCTGGTCTCCCGTACCTTCTGGTGGCCCTGAGTCCGACATGACGTCCAGACCTATGTCACTTCCTGTATCCCATGCAGACAGGCCAAGTCAGCGACAGAGGCCCCGCCTGGATTACTGCAGCCCTTGCTGACACCCAAAAGACCCTGGGAGGCTGTGTCCATGGACTTTCTGACAGATTTACCCCCGTCTTCTGGTTTTACAACAGTGTATGGGGTGGTGGACATGCTGACCAAGATGGCACATTTCATCCCCTGTCGTGGCTTACCGTCAGCCAGCGCCACTAGTTGTATGTTCATTCAGCAGGTGTTTCGGCCTCCTTGATAGAGTCGTATCTGATAGGGGGGCCGAGTTTACAGCCTGTTTCTGGCAGGAGTTGATGCATGCGTTGGATATCAAGATTTGCCTCTCGTCCGCGCATCATCCTCAAACTGACAGGGGAACCGAGAAGGTCATCAGTATTCTGGAACAATATCTGTGCTGCTACGTCAATCTGCAGCAAAACAATTGGGTGGACTATCTGGCCATAGCTGAGTTTGCATTCAACAATTCGCAGCACACCTCCACACAGATGACACCGTTCTTGGCCAATGTGGGATATCACCCCCGGTTTTTCCCCCTTTCTCCCGTGGACTCACCAGAGCCGGCAGCAAACAACTACATGGCAGAGTTACAGGCGATCCATCAATTGGTGCAACGTCAGTTAGAGAAGGCCAAGGCCGATTACAAAATGTTTGCTGATCGGTCAAGGCGGGATACACCTCCACTATCGTTGGGAGATCGGGTCTGGTTGTCCACCAGGAACCTACCGTCAACACGGCTGGTGAGAAAGTTAGATCACTGATATTTAGAACCGTTCCCAATCGAGGCTGTCATCAAAAGATCAAGATGGCGGCGTCAGTCGGGAGCTGAGTTTGTGAGCTCCCCGGTGGGTCCGTTTGAGCGGCTGAGCAGCTGAGCAGGTGACGAGGCCTGGAATGGGGCTTTCCTGGACGAGAGTGTGGTTGCCGGGCACCGTTTCGCGGTGCGAGGGTTCTTCTTGCCTCCCTGAGCTGGCCGTGGTCGTGGGAGTGTTGTGAGCGGCGGCTGAGGACTGTTTGCTGCTCGCCACGCGCCACGCGCTTCAGCTGGCGGTGTTTTGGCTGGTGGGTGCTGCAGCGGGGAGATTTCTTTCTTCCTCCCTCCCCGGACCAAGATGGCGGGTTTTGAGGTCTTGGATCGTCTGCGGGGCGCTGTTTTTGCGCTGGAGAGACCTCTTCCCCTCCTCTCGGAGTCCTAGGACGGTGTGGCAATATGGCGGCTGGAAATTAAATCTGCCGCCTTGGAAGCAGCTGAGACGCGGCTGTGGATTTGCCTGCTGCTTCGTCGCGCGTCTCAGCTGGCGGTGCTTTAATTGCTGTATGCTGCAGCGAGGAGATTTTTCTCTCCCTCCCTCCTCCGATTGAGATGGTTGGGCTTTGTGAGGTCTTGACCATCTGTAGTGCTGTCTTTGCACCGTGGAGGCCTCCCCCCCCTCTTGGAGTTGCAGGACAGTGTGGAGATATGGCGGCTAACAACCAACTTCGCCGCCTCGGAACAGCTGATCGGCGCCATTCGTATGGCGCAGTGACTTCTTTCTCCTCGAGATTAATATCTGTGCTGAGAAGCCCCCATCCCTCTGGTCTACGGAGAGTCAGCTGCAATTGTAAGAACATTGATGGCCAAGGACTTGACAGACCCGGGATCTGACTGCGGTGAGAGGGCAGGACAATTAACCATTAATCCACCCCCTGATGTGAGAGATCAGTTGAGGTGGATCTATCCCAGTTAATCTGTGACCAAGTTTAGCCCGGACCTAAGTACCATTTGTTGTGAGAGAACTGTTATGGCTCTTATATCTGTAACTGGCTCGGGTGAGAGTCGAGCCAGCTTGGCTTGGCTTGGCTTAATGGATTTGTTTTGTCATCCTGATTTGTTAACATCAATAATCTTTTTTAACATCTTCTGTCTTGCTCATATAGCTGCTGTAAACAACCCAATGCGAACATCTTTGGCATATGGTTCGCTTACATTATTCTACTGCGGATTTATATGCCCTCAGGAGAGTTCCTGCCTCCTGGGCACGACCTACCGCCTTGTGTTCCATCTCCCTTGAGGACGGGCCCAATTGTTGGGACCCTGAGAGGTGGTTGGGCATAGATAGGGGCTGTTGGCTGAATCTGATTAAAAAGCCCCTACTATGTTTTTTAGCCGGTTGTTTTAGGGGGTTAGGGAGGGGGGCGAATGATAGAGGTGGGAGGGATAAGGGTATTTTATCAACCGGCTGTCAGTCCAGGCCGGAGACGGTTCCCGGTGAGACGGGCTTAGGATTGGGGACCTCGGGTTCTTCTGGCTATGGGGTGGGGTTTTCTATCCCCATGACAATTTGGAATGGTAGCAGGAGGCTGTACGGAGGGCCATACCAACATCTGGGATCACGCCCCCGCTGTTTTCAAGTGATAGCGTGCTCCGACCCTCTGGTTGCTACCCGTTTATCCAGGGGTGAGGGAGATCAGGTCCCTGAGCTTAGACTGGTGTATTTCAATGCCAGATCCGTGGTGAACAAAGCTCCCCTCATCCGAGATTTGATCGAGGAGGAACGCACAGAGTTAGCTCGGGAGTTCATGGCCTCCATGACGGCTATGGACCTGACCAAGATAATTCAGAGTCCGACCCATGGAGGGGGTCACACTCTCGACCTGGTTTTCCTATCTGGGCAGTGGTTTGATGATCTGGGAGGAGGCTCGCCAAATATTGTCTCCCTGTCATGGTCTGATCATCACCTCCTACGGCTGGTCTTCCAATATGCTACCCCTTGCTGCTGGGCTGCGAAGCCAACCAGGTGGTTCCGCCCCAGGCGCCTGATGGATCCAGAACGGTTCCAGACAGCGTTTGGGTCTATACCTATCTCCCTCACTCACAGCCCGGCCGATGCCTTGGTGGAGGCTTGGGAGAGGGCTGCCACCGAGGCACTTGACCGTGTTGTACCCTTGCGACCCCTGACCCGGTGCAGATCTTGTTGGGCTCCATGGTTTTCTGTGGAGCTCCGGGAGATGAAGCGTCGGAGACGGAGTCTGGAGAGCTGTTGGAGATCCAGCCGATCTGAATCTGACCGATTGCGACTAAGATCTTTTATTAGGTCTTATCTCGTGGCGATGAGGACGGCAAAGTCTAATCATTTTGCGGCCCTCATCGCGTCTGCAGATAATCGCCCGGCCGCCCAGTTTAGGGTAACTCATTCCCTCCTTAATCAAGAGGTGAGGGAGGAGCCCTTACAAGGGCGGGCCGAGGAGTTCAGCCAGCATCTGGCAGACAAAATTGCTCAGATTCGGACCGGTTTGGACTCTTACTGGGCAGAGTCTGACAGGGAGGAATTGAGCGGACTTGAGAGTAGTATTATCTGGACTGAGTTTGATCCTGTGACTCCCGAGGAGGTGGACAGTATTATGGGGAGGCTGAGCTCTACCACCTGTTTATTGGACCTGTGCCCCTCCTGGCTGGTTTATTCAGCTCGGGAGGAGACACGAGGCTGGTTCCAGGCAGTGATATCTACCACTTTGAGTGAGGGTGTCTTTCCTGCCGCCTTGAAGGAGACGGTGGTGAGACCCCTTCTCAAGAAGCCTGCCCTGGACCCAGTGATTTTGAATAACTATCGTCCGGTCTCCAACCTCCGCTTTTTGGCAAAGGTTGTTGAGAGCGTGGTAGCGCATCAGCTTCCTCTGTTCCTGGAGGAAACTGATTATCTGGACCCGTACCAATCGGGTTTCAGGCCCGGGTACAGCACGGAGACGGCATTGGTCACACTGATGAATGATCTCTGGCAGGCTCGGGACAGGGGTTGCTCCTCTGTCCTAGTCCTCTTAAATCTCTCAGCGGCTTTTGATAGCATCGACCATGGTATCCTGCTGCGACGTCTCAGGGGGTTGGGAGTGGGGGGCACTGTTTTACGGTGGTTCTCCTCCTACCTCCTGGGCCGTTCGCAGTCGGTGTTGACGGGAGGGCAGAGGTCCACCCCGAAGCCTCTCGTTTGAGGAGTTCCTCAGGGGTCGGTCCTCTCTCCCCTCCTGTTCAACATCTATATGAAGCCGCTGGGTGAGATCATTCATGGTTTCGGGGTGGGGTATCATCAGTACGCTGATGATACCCAGCTTTTTATTTCCACCCCGAACCAACTCAGTGATGCCCTCAACGTGATGTCCCGTTGCCTGGAGGTGGTTCGGGTCTGGATGGGGAGAAACAGGCTCCGACTCAATCCTGCCAAGACTGAGTGGCTGTGCGTACCGGCATCTCGGGAGAACCAGTTTTGTCCATCGTTAACTATGGGGGGGGTGAGGTGTTACCCCCCATTGATAGGGCTTGCAACTTGGGCATCCTCCTGGATTCACGGCTCAGTTTAGAAGACCACATAGGAGCCGTGACCAGGGGGGCTTTTGCCCAGGTTCGCCTGGTGTGCCAGTTGCAACCCTATCTGGACCAAGATGCCCTACGCACAGTCACTTATGCGCTCGTGATCTCTCGTTTAGACTACTGCAATGCTCTCTACATGGGGCTGCCCTTGAGGACCACTTGGAGGCTTCAACTGGTGCATAATGCGGCTGCGCGAGTTGTGATGGGGGCTTCCCGATACTCCCATGTAACACCTCTACTCCGTGAGCTGCATTGGCTTCTGGTTGCCCTTTGGGTGAGATTCAAGGTGCTGGTGATGACCTATAAAGCCCTTAATGGCTTGGGTCCGGGTTATCTGAGGGAACACCTGCTGCCGGCATCAAGCTCCCTTCGTCCCGTGCGCTCCCACAGGGAGGGCCTTCTCAGAATACCACCGGTTAAGGAATGCTGGTGGCTCATTCCCAGGGGAATGAGCGTTCTCTGTGGGTGCACCGGATTTATGGAACCATCTTCCGGTTGAGCTCCGGATGGCGCCCGACCTTCGCTCCTTCCGGCGCGATCTAAAGACCTACGTGTTCGAAGCCGCTGGGTGAGATCATTCGTGGTTTTGGAGTTGGGTATCATCAGTATCAAGCTGATGATACCCAGCTTTTCATTTCGACCCCACACCACCCCAATGATGCCCCGATTACATCTCAAAAACGTACTTATAGTGAAGCAGTGGGAGAAGCAAAACCGAAGAGAGTGCAGGTGATTCTGGAAGAGGCGCTCCAAAAGTTTCAGGTCACAAAAGATGGTGACAAAGGTTCTAACTTGGAATGTTAATGGATTAAATTCTCCGCATAAAAGAAAGAAAGTATTTCAATATCTAAAACAATTTATAAATGATGTTATTTGCTTACAGAAAACGCATATTCGAGCAGCTGATCAAAAGTATTTGATAAACTTTAGGCTGGGTACACAGTTTATTGCCTCTGCTCCTGACAAGAAAAATGGAGTTGTTATTTATGTCAAGAATACTTTAACAGCTAGTTTAATTGAAACAGATGAACAAGGAAGATATGTTATAATTGAACTATTAATAGAAGCCAAGAAAATACTTCTGGTTGGATTATATGCTCCTATCCAACAGCAAGGAGAATTTTATAAATTATTACACAGCAAGATTATTCAGTGGGATTACAAATCTTGTATTCTTATGGGAGACTGGAATGGCGTTTTGGATGTACAAATGGACAAAAGAGGCCTTTTTAGAAGTACGCCAAGTCACGCTAGACTGCCTAAATCATTTTTTGAGATGAAGGATGACTTGGAATTGAGAGATGTTTGGAGAGAAAGGAACTTGCAAGAAAAAGACTTCACCTTTTTCTCTGATAGGCATCAATCTTTCTCCAGGATTGATTTTGTATTAATTACTAATGATCTTTTTTCTAGGATTAAAAAGATCAAGATATGTCCAAGAACTATATCTGATCATAGTCCAGTATGGTTGGAGATAGAAAAAGATAATGGAGACAGACGGTCTTGGCGACTAAATGAAAATTTGTTTAGATATCAGGAAAATGTGGAAGAGTGTAAAAAACATATGAAAGAATTTTTTAAAATTAATATGCATAAGAGTACTCCTATTGAGATGGTTTAGGACGCAAGTAAAGCTTATATGAGAGGAGTGTTAATATATTTGAATAATAAACATAGACGTAAATTGGAATTTTGGCGAAAAGAATTAGAGGAGGAAATTAAAAGAAAAGAAAAGGCTTTAATTTTGAATCCATCAGATGGGAAGATTAAAGAGGTAATTACTAAGAGGTCAGTTTGATATGTTGATGGCAGATCAAGTGGCAACTAACTTACAGTATGCTAGACATAACACTTTTTGTAATGCTAATAAACCGGGTAGGTGGTTAGCTTACTTGTTAAGGAAGAAACAAAGGGTATGTAACATAGATAGAATAGAGTACAAGGGTAAAGTGGTGTATCAGCAGAATCTTATTAAAAAGGCTTTTGTTGATTTTTATTCTAAGTTGTATGTTAGAGATAAGATTTGAGATATAGATATAGATAGATACTTGCAGGAAGCTAATATTCCTGTTACAAGAACAAAGGGAAGGGATGAATCAATTGATAAATGAAGAAGAAATTTTTTTAGCAATTAAGCAATTAAAGGTGGGTAAAGCACCGGGAACTGACGGTTTGACTGCCATCTACTATAAAAATTTACAGTCAGAAATGGTGGAACCTTTAAGAGAATTGTTTAGGACAATTCAATTGGGAGGAGAAGTGCCTCCATCATGGAAAACAGCTTTTATTTCGCTGATTCCGAAGGAAGATCAAGACGCTACCCAAGCCAAAACTTATAGACCAATATCGCTTTTAAATACTGATTATAAGATATTTGCAAAAATTTTAGCAAATAGATTAATGAAGGTAATGCAGCAAGTGATTCATAGTGATCAAACTGGATTCATAAGTGGTAGACAAATGAAGAATAATGTGAGACATATTGTAGATTTATTGGAATTCTTGGAAAGAAATAATCAGGTCTCTGCAGCGCTGATCTTTTTGGATGCTGAAAAAGCTTTTGATCAATTGGATTGGCAATTTTTGGTGAAAGTATTGGAGAAAATGGAGTTTGGGGAAAAAATTTTACAACCTATTAGAGCAATATATCAGAAGCAAACAGCTCGTATAATAGTCAATAGTAGTCTGACAGAAACATGTAATATTGAAAAGGATACAAGACAGGGGTGTCCGTTGTCACCCTTACTGTTTGTTTTAACATTGGAAATATTATTGATTAAAATACGAGACTCAAATAAAATTAAGGGAATTAAAATAAGAGATCAGGATTATAGACTGAGAGCGTTTGCGGATGACCTGGTTATTACAGTAAGTCAACCGACTTACTCAGTTGTAGAGTTGATGGAGATAATAATGTTATATGGGAAAGTTTCTGGATTTAAGATAAATACACAAAAAACTAAAATATTGTCTAAGAATATGACTATAGAAAAAAAGGTTGTTTTAGAAAAGTTAACGGGATTTGAAATAGTTAAAAAGACTAAATATTTGTGGGTTTATCTGTAAGCTTCAAATGTGAAGTTATATAAGAATAATTATGAACTGTTATGGGTAAAAACACAAAAAGAGCTAGATAGTTGGATAAAACTACAATTATCTTTATTGGGAAGAATTGCAGCAGTGAAAATGAATGTTTTGCCAAAATTTTTATTTTTGTTTCAAATGATACCTATACTTAAAAAGGATTTAAATCTGGAGGAATGGCAAAAAGGTATTAATAAATTTGTTTGGGCAGGGAAAAAGCCACGAGTTAAATTTAAGATAATGCAAGACACGCGTGAAAAAGGTGGTCTTAAAATGCCTAATCTTAAATTATATTATGAGGCTGCTGCTTTATCATTGATAACTGACTGGTTTAATTTAACACAAGGGAGATTATTAAATCTTGAGGGTTATGATTTGTTATTTGGTTGGCATGCATATTTATTGTGTGATAAGAAGGTGGATAATGTGTTTAAGATACATATATTAAGGTATGCTCTGTTGCGAGTAAGGAAAAAATATAGACATAAGTTAAATTATAAGATACCAATTTGGACAATACCTAAACATGCAATAGAAAATATAAACGTTGGATTTAAACATGATGAGACTACATATAAGGAAATTTTAAGGATAGAAAGGAATGTATGGCAATTAAAGCCATATAATATTTTAAAAGAAGAAAAGATTGTACAAACTTGGTTTCAGTATAGGCAGTTACAGGCAAGATGGAAAGAGGATCAGAAAGTTGGTTTTTCGATAACTGATGAAAATTTGGTAAAACAAATTAGAGATCAAGGTCAAGCACATATAAGAAGGATATATAATACATTGATAGAAACTCAGAAACGGAACTTGTTAAAGATTGTATGATAAAGTGGGCCAAGAACTTTCAGGAGGTTATAACAATGGATACTTAGGAAAAGATTTGGGTTAGAAACGTAAAATTTACACAGGCCCAAAATTTAAGAGAGAATTTTTATAAAATGTTTTATAGGTGGCATTTAGATCCTTAAAAATTAGCAAGTATGTATCCGAACTGTCAGCCCAAATGCTGGAGGTGTGGTTGTGAGGATGCAACGTATTTTCATATATGGTGGACTTGTAAAAAAGTCAAAGCTTTTTGGATTAAAATTTGGTGGAATATGCAAAAGATATTTAAGAAAAGGATAAAGTTTTCCCCGCAGTTGTTTTTGTTGGGTATTATTACAGACTTTACTGTTATAGACACCAAATTGATGTTGAATCTAACCACGGCAGCAAGACTTTTAGTAGCGCAATATTGGAAGAAGGAGGAACTGCCAACTATAGAAGAGTGGACTTTGAAAGTCTCTAACTTGGCGGAGATGGCAAAGATTTCAGCATATTTGAAAGAACAATCACAACAGAGATATATTGTGGAATGGAGAAGATGGATTGAATATATTCAGAATAAATATGGGACTAAAAAGTTTCATTTAGCATTTGAATAAGTAGTCGTTTTATATGATGTATTATTAGGTATTTGTTATTTGTTAGTAATATAATTATGACTATGGAGAGTTAAAGTGCGATAGAATTTAATGTTTTATTTTTGTTGTCAGCATATTTTAGCTTATGTTTCTAAGTTTATACCCTGTATTCAGCTCTGGGAAGTTGGGGAGGGGGGAGGGGAGGGGAGGGGAGGGTTGGGGAGAGGGGAGGGGTAGGAGGGAGTTTTTTTTTAATTCAAAAAAAGGGGGCGGAGCCAAGATGGTGGAGAGGCAGCAAAGGCTGTAAAGACCTCCTCCAAAAGTAAAAGTTTTATTTTATTTTACTTTATTTTTATTTTAACTTTTTAACCTCTTTTAATATTGTATTTTAATCTACCTCTTTTAAACCTTTTAAACCCATTTTTAACCCATTTCAACCTTTTAAACCATAGTTTTAAACTTATTCTTAAACCTGTTTTAACAAACTTGAATGGGGAAAAGAAGGAAGAGACAGCACTCTGCAGCAGAAAGTATATCCAAGCCTTTGAAGCAGCAGAAAATGGAGGATTATATTGCAAACAGACAGTCTGCTTCAGTAAGTAACTCATTCGCAGGCACCTTATCAGATAAATTTAATTTATGTGACTCAGTGGAATGGGACTTACAAACCGAACTGGAGAGCAGACAGCGTGTGGAGTTGTCCTCCTCCCTCTCGGAGAATGGCTCCCCTCCTTGGAATCCGGTGTTAGATGTTTTTGTGCCAGCCATGGCAGTTCCCAAAAAGGTCATCAGATGGGAGCAAAGAAGCATCTTTTCCCCCACTGATGGGTCAGGGGTCCCCGGCCCCTGCAGCCCCATTGGTGAGAGAGTTTTATGATAAGGGAGGGACTGAGGACCCCCATAAATCCCTCTGCTCAGGGGCTGCTCCTCTCTCTAGCCCCACTCTCTCTAGTCTCTAGTTTCTCTTTGTTCTTTCTTCTACTTGCTAGCTCATCCACGAGCTCAATCCAGGCATGGAGGCCTCCATGCCAGGGAATTCTTTCTATTTACTC
>JAKJMR010015032.1:9989-22282 GCA_024449315.1 Daboia siamensis | reverse complement strand
TTTTTACTTGGAAGCTCCTTAACGAACCATCGACTTCGTGAGACCATCTCACAAACTCAATATATGATCTCTTGTCAATTGTCATAAATAAGGTCGACTGCCTGAAAGAATCTTTTGCAAAGTTTGTTAGGAGCCACCCAAATACTGTAGAAGGACTTGGGAGGATAACCATGGACAGACATTGGATGGCTAACTCAGAAAATGAAAGTAGAGAAGGACCTTGTTCTCCTCCCAAAGGTTTGAAAACCTACAGAGAAAACACTCAATCAGGCAAAGGTCTAAGATGTGAGATGGCCTCACGAGACCGATGGTTCGTTAAGGTGCTTCCAAGAAAAAGGGAGCACGCAGGGATGCAATCAGATGAAGCTTTATTTAACGATAAAGTAAATAGAAAGAGTTCCCTGGCATGGAGGCATCCATGCCTGGATTGAGCTCATGGATCATTCCCAAAGGGAGCTTGAAGAAGAAAAACAACAAGAGAGAGAGCAGCCCCTGAGCAGAGGTTTTTATGGGGATCCCCAGCCCCTCCCTTACCAATGAGAGTGAGGGGGCTGGAGGGCCATTAACTCTCTCCAATGGGGCTGCAGGGGCCGGAGACCCTGCATCTTTGCTCCCATCTGATGACCTTTTTGGGGAACTGCCATGGCTGGCACAAAAACATCTAACATAAGAGATGACCAATATAACTACAGTCTGCAAACTAACCAGGTTACTTTGCAAATTTATGACAAGAGAGTAAATAGAGGGCATTCGAGCAATAGAAAATCTATTAGGCTGTCCCTGAGTCAGCTGCTCCGCTGTGAATTCACTCTGATAGATCTACTACATGCAGAGTGGCTGCCAGCAAGAACACAATGTATGAGAATTCTCCTATCATTCAAGCAGCCCACAATTCCCTCCATGCTCTTCAGAATGAAGCCCTTTCTGAGCATCTTTTCAATATTTCCAATAAGGGTCTTTTGCTCAGAAAAAGTGTGCCCACTCCTGAAACAGCGACACCAAGAGAGAACTGTAGCTTTAAATCTAGGCTGCAACAGCCCTCACACTACTAAGCCTGAGGCTGCTGCAACTGAACTGACCCTGAGAAAGCAAAGAAGCAATATACAAACTGTGTTACCCACAGCTGCAGGAACTGCTGAGGATGTGCCAGAGGAAATGTTGATTGACCTATTCAGTGCATTGCCACAACCTGAGCAAGTTAACATCATTCAAAGATTGGACGACCTAAAAGAGGCACTGACAACAACCCAATCTACAGCAAAGCCTCTATTTAATTTGGCTCCACTAACCACGCAACCTTGTGACAAGATATTTAATCAACAATCTGCCTTTACCTCAACAGTAAAAAAAGGTGTTGTCACACAGGCTGAGAGTGGAGTAACTGCACTGACTGACCCAGCCTCTGAGAAACAACTGAAAGACAAAGGGCTTCATCACACAGTGCCCCCTAAGCTGACAAACACTAAGGATATAATCCAGCTTACATCCTCATTTGATTTAGAAGTTCCCACAACTTCTTTCCACAAGATGAACCCTCAGCCATGCCCCTCCAAAAATGGACATAAATCTACATTTATAGACTTAAGCCAGAGTACCTGCTCATTGGAAAAAAAATCATTCTTGGAGCAAGAGCAGAGGCACACTGGCAACCGAGATATAGAGGAGCAACAACAAGTTCTGCAACCCATGAGGAGAAATATCGAACCTCACAACAACTGTGTTTATATGGGAAGCTTAGATGATATTGACCCAGCTCCAATGTCAAGTTGACATCTGGCATTTCTACCATCTAGCCAATCAACTAAGTCAGACCACCTTACCTCTGAGAACCTCGTACAGTTGATGACCTGGAACATAGCTGGCTGGAAAGGGATGGATGATAGTGGACTAATGAGCTTTCTCTCTAGATTTGACGTAATAGCCTTTCAAGAAACCTGGCTAACCGAAGTGGATGAACCAGTACAATTGCCAGGCTTTCAGGGATGGGCCTCCCCAGCCCTAAAACAAAGAACAAAGGGAGACCTTCTGGTGGGCTATGCATTCTTATAAAGCAAGAGTTGCAATGGCAGGGAGAGAAATTATATAATGAAGATAAGTATCCGTACTTTCTAGCTGTCAAATTTGAATATGACCAGTTTGAGTTGATATTGGTAAATGTGTACATTCCTCCAAGCACATCCCAGCACTATAATTTTGAATATTGGATGTGCTTGGAAGTTATCTTAGAAGATATATCTATATTGTACCCTCAGTCCATAGTGGTATTATTAGGAGATCTGAACGCTAGACTGGGTCCCTCTCTGTATGAGCTTGCCCAGAAGAAGGGAATCCCAGGGGAGTTCTTTGATAACCATCCTCAGTGGCTCTCGAGAGACTGTAAAAGTAATGCTGCTGGCCTTCTCCTAGTCTCCTTAATTTTTAAGGGTAATCTCCAAATTTTGGGAGGTAAGGACAAGAATTATACATACCCTTATACATACCACTCAGCCAATTCAAGTAGTGTACTGGATCTCTTTTGTGTGTCTAGAGATAAGGCTGACCTCTTCTGAGAGGTCACAGTACACCTTAGTGACAATAGCAACCATCAGCCTGTAAGTGTGACATTGCGAGGCCGCTCAGATTTAAGACCATATAACATGGCTGACAGATGGCTCACCAAAAAGGTAGAGGTGACCCAAAATAAAAGGTTAATTTGGGCCAAAGTTGATACTAAGGCAATATTAGAATGCCTTAAAACAGAGAATGCTACTAAGTGGGCTAGAACAATACAGTCATCTACTACTGACTGGATGTCAGCCTTCAATGCATTCTCCAATCTTTGTAACATACTGAAGAAACACCTAACAGTTAAACCTACTACAAAAAGAGCCCAAGTGGGTAGACCTCGCTGGTTTGATCCTGATTGCCAGCGACAGAAAAAGAAATTGAAGGCAGCCATGAGGCTTGCCCAGAGGAATCCTACTGCCCATATACAAGCTAAGATGCTGCACACAAGAAGGGAATATAAAAAAAACTATAACATTAAAGAAAAAACGTTTTGCCATTTCAATATGGTCAGAACTTGAGTTGGCTGCCAGAAGTCATAATTCAGTATTATTTTGGCACTCTGTAGCAGGTATCCTGAAGGAACGGAGATTTGCATTTGACATACCAATCTCTGCTGCGGACTGAGAGAATTATTATCAGTGCTTGTTTGCCCCCACCAAACTGGTAAAGAAATTATTTTTAAACAGTGATTTGGTAAATCCTAGAACTCTCCTCCCTTGGCCACCAGTCTCAGAAAAGGAGATACAGTCCATCATTAAAAGCTTAAAGAGCAATAAAGCCCCAGGCGAGGATTTTTTACCAGCAGAATTATTTAAGAAATTTCCCAACTGGTGGGGCCCTGTATTAGCAGGTCTTTTTACAGACATAAATAACACCTGCCATATACCAGATGGGTGGAAGATGGCAATAGTTGTCCCCATATATAAAAAAGGGAATAAAAAGGATCCTAGTAATGATAGGCCCATCAGCCTGATTGACATTGTAGCAAAAATATATGCTAGGTACCTTTTGAACAGAATTGAAATCTGGGTAGAGGAAAACAACATCCTCACAGAAGAACAAGCAGGTTTTAGACAGAACAGATCTACTATTGATAACTGCTTTGTCTTGAACCATCTAATTGCCAAATATGCCTATAAGAGGAGACCCCTGTTTGCTGCTTTTATAGACCTTACAGCAGCATTTGATATGGTAAATAGAGACGTACTATGGAGTAAATTGACATCTCTTAAAATAGAACCCAGACTCCTGGCTTTGATTAAAGCCCTTTACACAAGTACCTGTTTGAGGGTGCGGTATGGGGTTAATGGGGCCCTGACTAACAGGATTCACACAAATAAAGGGATAAGGCAAGGGTGTATCCTGGCCCCATTATTATTTAATTTATACATCAATGACTTGCCAGGGTTAATGAAGGATACCATGGTACACATGTCGATGAACCTAAATACTTACTGTAACAGCTTGCTTTATGCAGATGATATGATTTTATTATCATACTCACAAGTAGGATTACGTAGGCTATTAAGAAGATTCAGCTCTTATTGCCAGGATAACTCCCTAATCATTAGCAAATCCAAATCGAAAATAATGGTGTTTGGAAGAAACCATCAGAGACATAAGTGGCAATTAGATGGTGAACCAATTGAGCAGGTTAATACCTTTGTATATTTGGGAGTAACTTTTTCCAAGACTGGATCTTGGGCCTGCCATCATCAACGAAGTACATTTAGAGCAAAAGCCCATTTGAATTTATTGCTCAAACTAAAGAACCATAGTTACCCAGGGTCCCTAGCTCCACTACTCAAAGTTTATAAGGCTAAGGTTACGACAATGCTCTTGTATGGAGCAGAAATTTGGGGTCTTTATTCAACCACAGCTTTAGAACAAACACAGTCCCAGCATCTGAGATGTATTTTGGGTGTAGATCCAAGAACATCTGCTGCAGCAGTTAGAGCTGAATTGGGAATTCATACAATTCAGGCATTATCTAAAATTAGAGCGTATAAGTACTGGTGCAAAGTTAATGAAATGGAGACTGATAGACTCCCCAAATTATGCCTACTAGAGCAAATAAAACTGCAATCACAAATCTCCTGGATCACCAAACTAACAACTTTTGTAAGAAGCTGTGGCCTTCCTGTTTCTTGCGTAACAGGAGAACAATCTAAA
Source organism: Daboia siamensis (assembly GCA_024449315.1). NCBI lineage: Eukaryota > Metazoa > Chordata > Lepidosauria > Squamata > Viperidae > Daboia > Daboia siamensis. The sequence continues at coordinate 17,563 of JAKJMR010015032.1, read as the reverse complement.
AAAAGAGTTGCCCAAAGAATTAAGGATATAGAAGCACAAACTGATATAGCTATCCTTAGTAAGGTGGGTAATTTGAAATGGCTGAGTAAATACAAATGTACTTTTCAAGTGGACAGTTATTTGAAGTTACAACTCTCAAAACATCTTAGGGAGATATTTACGAGAGCGAGATTCGAACAGCTTGATACAATGGTCAGATATGGGAGATTTCATGCTATACCGTACAATGAGCGTCTCTGCATTTGCGGAGCGGCAGAGGTAGAGGACCTGGCTCACATCCTATTTGACTGTTGTCTGTATAAGAGGGTGAGAGACAGGTATCTTGGTCTATATACCAAATGAATGACCCATTGGGATCCCCATATCAAAATAACTTATGTCCAGTCAGAACTTGAAAATAACATTCAACATAGCACAGTATTTAAACAAAATGATCCGGTTAAGATCTGCATATGTGGGACTGATTGGGGTAGATTGTAAGGGCGACTCCGAAATATAATGTTATCATATTTTATCTATATCTTAAATTTGTATTTTATTACTATTTCAACTTAAATTGTATTTTAATTCCATTTTAAATTGTATTTTATCAAATTCCATTTTGGATTGCTTTTATCAAGTTTTGGTGACGGTTTGTTGCTGGAACTTTGTACATTGATATGGCCCAAGGGCTAATCAATAAAGTTGTTGTTGTTGATTTATTCAAAAAAATGTATTGTAAAACTTTTCAATTAAAAAAAAAAGTTAAAATAAATTTAAAACAATTAATTAAATTTAAGCCCAAAAGTTAAAAACTTTAAAACCCAATTAAAAACCCCTCAGTCTAGGCCAGACAGCTCAAAGAGCCACGTTTTTAGGTCCCGGCAAAATGAACGGAGGTCGGGGGCAGTCCTAAGTTCCATAGGAAGTTGGTTCCAAAGGGCAGGCGCACCCACAGAGAAGGCCCTCTTTCTGGGAGTCACCCGCCGGCAATCCTTCACCGGCAGTACCCTAAGAAGGCCCTCCCTGTGGAGGTGCACAGGACGATAGGGAGTTAATGTCGGCAGCAGGTGTTCCCTCAGATAATCCAGACCCAAGCCATTTAGGGCTTTGTAGGTCATCACCAGCACCTTGAATCTCACCCGGAGAGCAACTGGAAGCCAATGCAGCTCGCGGAGAAGAGGTGTTACATGGGAGTATTGGGGAACTCCCATCACAACTCGCACGGCTGCATTCTGCACCAGCTGAAGCCTCCGAGTGGTCCTCAAGGGCAGCCCCATGTAGAGAGCGTTGCAGTAGTCTAGCCGGGAGGTCACAAACGCATGGGTGACTGTGTGTAGGGCATCTCGGTCCAGATAGGGCTGCAACTGGCACACCAGGCGAACCTGGGCAAAAGCCCCCCTGGTCACGGCTCCTATATGATCTTCAAAACTGAGCCGTGAATCCAGGAGGACGCCTAAGTTGCGAGCCCTATCAACGGGGGGTAACACCTCACACACACCCCCATCATTAATGATGGAACAAACTGGTTAACCCGAGATGCCGGTATGCACAGCCACTCAGTCTTGGCAGGATTGAGATGAAGCCTGTTTCTCCCCATCCAAACCTGGATCGCCTCCCGGCAACGGGACATCACATTGAGGGCATCACTGGGTTGGTTCAGGGTGGAAAGAAAAAGTTGTCTATCATGAGCATACTGATGATACGCCACCCCGAAACCACGAATGAGCTCGCCCAGCAGCTTCATATAGATGTTGAACAAGAGGGGAGAGAAGACCGACCCCTGAGGGACTCCACAAATGAGAGACCGTGGGGCAGACCTCTGCCCTCCCGTCAACACCGACTGCGAACGGCCCAGGAGATAGGAGGAGAACTACTGTAAAACAGTGCCTCCCACTCCCAGCCCCCTGAGACGCCGCAGTAGGATACCATGGTCGATGGTATCAAAAGCCGCTGAGAGGTCTAATAGGACTAGGACAGAGGAACATCCCCTGTCCCGAGCCTGCCAGAGATCATTCACCAGTGCGACCAATGCCGTCTCCGTGCTGTACCCGGGCCTGAAGCTTGATCGGTACGGGTCAAGATAATCAGTTTCCTCCAGGAACAGAGGAAGCTGATGCGCCACCACATTCTCAACAACCTTTGCCAAAAAGCGGAGGTTGGAGACCGGACTATAGTTGTTCAAAATCGCTGGGTCCAGGGCAGGCTTCTTGAGAAGGGGACTCACCACCGCCTCCTTCAAGGCGGCGGGGAATACACCCTCCCTCAAAGAAGCAGTTATTACTGCCTGGAACCAGCCTCGTGTCTCCTCCCGGGCCGCATAAACCAGCCAGGAGGGGCACGGGTCCAATAAACAAGTGGTGGAGCTCAGTCTCCTCATGATCCTGTCCACGTCATCGGGGGTCACAGGATCAAATTCAGTCCAGATAACATGCTCAAGACCGCTCGATTCCTCCACATCAGACTCTGCCCAGTCAGAGTCCAAACTGGCCCGGATCTGAGTGATTTTGTCCGCCAGATGATGACTAAACTTCTCGGCCCGCCCCTGTTAGGGCTCCTCCCTCATCTCCTGATTAAGGAGAGAGCGAGTCACCCTAAACAGGGCGGCTGGGCAATTATCTGCGGACGTGATGAGGGCAGCGAAGTAATTAGACTTCGCCGTCCTCATCGCCTCGAGATAAGACCTCGTGAAGGTTCTTAGTCGCAATCGGTCCGATTCGGACCGGGTGGACCTCCAACCGCTCTCTAGACCCTGTCTCCGACGCTTCATCTCCCGGAGCTCCACAGAAAACCATGGGGCCCAACGGGATCTGTGCTGGGTCAGGGGTCGCAAGGGTACAACATGGTTGAGTGCCTCAGTGGCCGCCCTTTCCCAGGCATCCACCAAGGCATTGGCCGGGCTGTGAGTGAGTGAGATAGGTAAAGACCCAAGCACCATCTGGAACCATTCCGGGTCCATTAGGCACCTGGGGTGGAACCACCTGGTCGGCTCCGCAGCCCAGCAGCAGGGGGTGGCATAGTGGAAGACCAGCCACAGGAGATAGTGATTGGACCATGACAGGGGGATAATAGTTGGCAAACCCCCTCCCAGATCATCCAACCTCTGTCCAGATAAAAACACCAGGTCGAGATTGTAACCCCCCCCCCCCATGAGTCGGGCCCTGAATTACTTGGGTCAGGTCCATGGCCATCATGGAAGCCATGAACTCCTGAGCTAACTCTGACGACCCTCCCAGGGAAGGCAGGTTGAAGTCACCCAGAACTATGAGCCTGGGAATCTCCACCGTCAACCCTGAGAGGGTGTCAAGCAGCCCGGGCAGGGCCGTTGCCACACAGCTGGGCGCCAGGTATGTTAGTAACAGGCCCAACTGAACCCGAGGGCCGCACCTCAGGAGGAGGGACTCACTCCCACCTATCTGCACAACGGTGGTCTCCCGCGGACATAGGCTCTCCCGTATAACCACCGCCACCCCACCGCCCCTACCCTGAGCCCGTGGCCGGTGTAGCACACAGAAACCTGGAGGGCATAACTCAGTCAGAGTGACCCCTCCCTCCGAGCCCAACCAGGTTTCTGTAATGCATGCCAGATCCGCATGTTCCTCCTTGATCAAATCCCGGATGAGGGGAGCCTTATTTACAACGGACCTGGCATTAAAATACACTAGCCTGAGCTCAGGGGCCTGATCCCCCTCACCCCTGGACAAAAGGGTGCCAACCGGGGGGTCGGAGCATGCCACTGCTCGAAGACAGCGAGGGCGCGATCCCAGATGTTGATATAGCCCTCTGAGCAGACACCTGCTGCTGTTCCCAATCGTCGTGGGGATTTGCAACCCCACCCCAGTACTAAAGGAACCGGAAACCCCAAACCACGACCCCAACCCACCGGAGACCATCACAGGCCCAGACTGACAGCCGGTTGATATACACCCCAATTCCCTCCCAACCCTACCCTTACCCCCCCTCCCCAACCCTTTAAAATAACCGGCTAAAAAACATACCAGGGGCCTCTTAAAACATTTCCACCAGAGGCCCCTGTCTAAGCCCAACCACCTCTCAGGGTCCCAACAATTGGGCCCGTCCTTAAGGGAAGTAAAGGACATAGCGGCAGGTCGTACCCAGGAGGGAGGAGCCCCCCTGAGAGCATACAAATCTGTGCTTGAGTAACGCAGACGGGTCATATTAAAATCCACACAGGGCCATGCAACCAAATGGATAGTCAGATGTTAATGTTAAGTCCAAAGCATGTATCAGTCCATAAGTTCTGGCTAACCACCCGGACTGGTGGTTGCTTTGTGGTCTGTTTGCCTACAAGACTTTGCCAGCTTACTGGTCAGGTACATGTAGTGTAGGAATGATCTTTTCCTCAGTTTGTATCATCTGACATAATGATTGCAACTTCCACATCCGCAATTGATGGGAGAAGGACCACCTTGAGCATAAAGGACATATTGAACACCATCCTGTACCTCATGGCCTAGGAAATGCCATTGCATGAGCAATAATCCCAGCTATGGGGGTTGGTTTGAATTGTAAATCTATTATAGAATTAGGTTACTGGACAGAGGAAATGTTTAACCACACCATACAGGCATTTACACAATTCAATAAGGAACAGGGAGAAATAGGGGAAGTAGTGCTACAGAATCGCCAAACATTAGATATGGTACTAGCAGCAAAAGGAGCGGTGTGTGCTTTGGTCCACTCAGATTTTTTTCACTGATTATCAAGTTAATATTAGTCACACCATCCATCTCATGGAAGGAGGAATCAAGAATCGCCCTAAGGATCTGGAGATTTTCACTGATGCTGTATGGGGAGTCTTCAGTAGTATATTCTCATTCCTTACTGGTTGGCTCCCAGGATGGGGATGGCTTAGGGAACTATTTATTGGTCTTCACTTTGTGGTGTTCCTTGTTATCTTTTCTGTTATATCATTCACTACTTGCACATACTCACCTCTGCCTGTCCTCAACAATGTGACCCACATACTGCAGAAGCTTATCCTGTGTCTCTTCAGTTTGATGATCATACTTCTGCGCACTGCTCAAAGTATGAAAGGGGGATTATGTTGACCCAGAATTAGGGGACAGCATAGGAAGTATCAATTGTGAATATGTGCAGATGGCCCTACTGTCTTTGGGCACTTGCAGAGTCGTGGATGCAGGGTCATGAAAGAACAGCCAGGAAAACACCCAATGTCCTAACTCACCCAGGAACGTACGATGTCCCAAAAGGGAACATTTTTAGCTACTTCTGCTTTCTCCCTTCTTATCTACAGTGTGTCAGACTTACTGGGTGAAATCTTTATCATATGTCTGTCAGCTTTGCTGGGTGGATTGCTTATGTAATCAGAAAGAATAAATACAAGGATTTCTTGTCATTCTGGGCTTCTCTCTTTTAAAGGAGCCCATCTTTGTTCAGCTGAATAAAAACGTAAAGCTTAAAGGCAACTTCTGGTTTACCGTACTTTTTTTTATCAAGCAACACCTCAGAGCCTGCACAACATCCTCTCCCCCACTCCTTCTTTTCCCTTCGGTGCAGCTCCAGCTGTCTCCTCTTTCCAAGGCTGTGTCTTTTTCTTCTCTCTCCCTCTCCTGCCCAAACTGCCTCCTTTTATACCCTCTCCTGTCTCTGCCCCCTCCTCCTCCTTTCTTTTCCAGGTGAGCCAGAAGTGCCAATCCTGGGGCCTTTGCCTCACCCCAGCTGCCCTGCAGCTCCTGAGGACTCTCTCATGGCAAGTTTTCCGCTGCACTGCTTTGGCTTGTTCACTCACCCGCTACACTTGGCTAGGCTGGGCAGGGCCACATACCACCTGCCAGGTGCCAATGTACAACCAGTGGTACGCATATCACCGGCTGAAAAGCCCTGCCCTAGACCATGGTCTGCATTACCTACATGAAGGGCTACTGGCAAGGGATGGAGTGAACCTCACAAGAACTGGAAAGAATATATTTGGGAAATGACAGGCTCATCTTATCAGAAGGGGTTTAAAATAAAATTGAGGGTGGATTGGGACCAATCTTCAAGACCTTTAGAACCTGATTCCAAGCAAAAACCACTTTAACTACCCTGACATCAACTGGGAGACAAACTCTGCACCAGGTGGAAGATCAAACAGATTCCTGACAAACCTAGCAGACAACTTTGTCTCCCAAAAAGTAGAGAAGGGAACTAGGGGATTAGCCATATTGGATCTAATTCTCACTAACAGAGATGAAATGATAGAAGGTGTTGAAGCCACAGGAACCTTGGGAGGTAGTGATCATGCAATATTGGAATTCAACATTATGGCAGCACAAGCAATAGAACACAGTCAAACTAGAGTCTTGGACTTCAAGAGAGCTAATTTCAGTAAACTTAGAGAGAGCTTGGGAAGGATTCCATGGATGAGAATCCTCAAGGGGAAAACAACTCAAGAAGCTTGGGAAATTTTGAAAAGTGAGATAATAAAAGCCCAGTCTAGCACAATACCAACAAAGAGGAAAAATAACAGCTCTCAAAAGAAATCAGCATGGGTGAATAAAGAACTCTCTGATAAATTGAAAGATAAAAAGGACAAGTATAGAAAGTGGAAAGAGGGGCACATAAGTAAGGCAGAATATCAGCAAATAGCCTGAGCCTTCAAAGATGAAGTGAGGAAAGCTAAGGCTCATAATGAACTAAGGCTTGCAACGAAAGTCAAAAATAACAAAAAAAGCTTCTTTCAACATGTAAAAAACAGGAAAAAAAGTGAAGGAAATGATTGGTCCATTAGTGGGGGAAAGTGGCAAGAGGGTGACAAGCAACAGGGAGAAAGCAGAACTATTTAACTTGTTTTTTGCATCTGTCTTTACACAAAGAGAAAAAAACAGACCAACGTATCAAAAATAGTGCCATCAAAAACAGAATAGAAACACAAGTTAAGATAGGCAAGAAAATGGTAAGTGAGCACCTGTCCAGCCTAGATGCGTTCAAATCACCAGGACCAGATGGATTATAGCCCAGGGTTCTCAAGGAACTGGCAGGTGTGATCTCAGAACCACTGAACTACAGTAAGTTCTTCCACTTTTCCAAATCTAATTTTATTTGTTTCAATATCCTTATATAGTTGTCTTCTTTTATTGTTGAGCATTTCGTATATATATATAATCAAAAAAATAAAGGGAACACTTAAACAACACAATGTACTGTATTTAATAATAGCATGTCTTATTTTCTGTTCCCTTTATTTTTTTGAGCAATATATATATATATATAAATAATGGGACACAGTGGCTCAGTGGGTTAGGACGCTGAGCTTGTCGATCAGAAGTCAGAAGGTCGGCAGTTTGGCGGGTCAAATCCTGAGTGTTGCGTAACAGAGTGAGCGCCTGTTACTCGTCCCAGCTTCTGCCAACCTAGCAGTTCGAAAGCACGTAAAAATGCAAGTAGAAAAATAGGGACCACTACAGTGGGAAGGTAACAGCGTTCCGTGTGCTTTTGGCATTTTGTCATGCCGGCCACATGATCACTGAGACGTCCTCGGCTCTTCAGCTTTGAAAGGGAGATGAGCACCGGCTCCTAGAGTCGAAAACAACTAGCACGCATGTGCGGGGGAACTTTTACCTTTACTTTAT
>JAKJMR010015024.1:0-10444 GCA_024449315.1 Daboia siamensis | reverse complement strand
AATGTATAGGTAGAACATTGTGCTTATTCTGGGGATTCTGCCATCGCGGGGGGGGGGGGGGGGGGGGGGAAGGACAGTTACTTAGTTTGAAATAGGCCATCTTCAAACACCAGGAAAATGGTTGACCTGGGGGAAAGAGGGGGAGAGGGAGATCTGGATCGCATCTTCATTTACAACTATCCCTGCCTGGGCAGGGATAGGGGCCTCGTTTACAAACCTAATAAGAGGCCCCTGGTTAATTTTTTAGCAAAAATTTTTATAAGATTAGTGAGGGGGGAGGGTTCTCATGATTGGAGGGAAACAGGGGAAATTCATCAACTAATATTCAGACCAGATCTGTGATTGATCACACAGAGGGGGAGCTAAGGCTGATTGCCTCCGGAGCTCCAGAACAGATCATAGGTTTACCTATTCCTACGACGTTGGGGAATGGCAGCAGGTGTAAAGACAGAGGACCCTATCGACATCTGGAATTATGTCCCTGCTATCTACAAGCGGTAAGGCGCTCCAACCCTCTGGTTTCTTCCCAAGGCTCCGGGAGCAAGGATAAACAGCCACCTGAGCTCCGGTTGGTGTACTTGAATGCCAGGTCCATAATCAACAAATAAAATAAAATAAAATTACCTATAAATAAAATTATTATTATTATTATTATTATTAACAAGGCCCCTCTCATTCGCGATCTGATTGAAGGTGAGCATATGGACCTGGCTTGCATTACGGAGACCTGGTTGGGCCCAGAGGGTGGCGTGCCTCTGGTTGATCTCTGCCCACCAGACTTCCGAATGCTTCACCGACCTCAGGCTCATGGTAGGGGCGGGGGAGTGGCAGTAGTTATAAGAAAGACTCTTTGTCCTCAGGAGACCACCATCGTCCAAATTGCCGGATGTGAATCCCTCCTCCTAAAATGTGGCCCCAGGTCACAGCTAGGCTTACTACTGATATACATTCCGCCTAGTCGCACATCTACGGCCCTGCCTGAGCTTCTCGACATCCTCTCGGGGCTGGTGGTTGAATTCCCCAAGTTTATAGTTTTGGGTGATTTCAATCTACCATCCCTAGGAGGATCATCTGAGTTAGCCAGAGAGTTCATGGCTTCCATGACGGCCATGGACCTAATACAAGTTATTCGGGGCCCGACACATGAAGGAGGTCACATGCTTGATTTGGTTTTTCTTTCTAGACGGTGGTTAGATGATCTTGGTGGGGGTTCCCCAATTATTACACCCCTGTCATGGACCGATCATCATCTCCTGAGTCTGGTCTTCTACTATGCCACCCCTCGTTGTGGAGTTGTGGAACCATCAAGATGGTTCCGTCCCAGGCGCTTAATGGACCCTGAGAAATTCCAGGCAGCACTGGGGTCTCCACCTGCCTTCTTTGCTCACAGCTCGGTTGATGCCTTAGTGGAAGCCTGGGAAAAGGCTGCCACGGATGCACTTAAGCGAGTTGTTCCCTTGCGGCCTCTGACCCGATGCAGATCCCAGTTTGCTCCATGGTTTTCCATGGAGCTCCGGAAGATGAAGCGTCGGAGACGGGGCCTAGAGAGCCGTTGGAGATCCACCCGATCTGAATCCACCCGATCTGATCCACCCGATCACGACTAAGATCCTTTACTAGATCTTATCTCGCAGCAATGAGGATGGCGAGATCCAATTACTTCGCTACACTCATTGCATCGGCAGATAATCGCCCGGCCACCTTGTTTAGGATAACTCTCTCCCTCCTTAATCAAGAGGTGAGGGAGGATCCCTTACAGGGTCGTGCCGAGGAGTTTTGCCAACATCTGTCAGACAAAATCTCTCGGATTCGGACCGGCTTGGACTCCGACTGGGCAGAGTCTAACGATCAGAACATGGGTGTTCTTGTCGATGTTATATGGGACGAGTTCGATCCTGTGACCCCAAAGGAAGTGGACAGAATTATGAAGAAGCTGAGCTCCACCACTTGTTTATTAGATCCGTACCCTTCTTGGCTGGTTTATTCAGCTCGAGAGGGAACACGAATCTGGCTCCAGGCGGTGATATCCACCTCCCTGAGTGAGGGTTGTTTCCCCTCCGTCTTGAAAGAAGCGGTGGTGAGACCCCTCCTCAAGAAACCTACCTTGGACCCAACTATATTAAATAACTTTCGTCCGGTCTCCAACCTTTGCTTTCTTGCTAAGGTTGTTGAGAGTGTGGTAGCACATCAGCTCCCTTCGGTTCTGGAGGAAACTGACTATCTGGACCCGTATCAATCAGGTTTCAGGCCTGGACACAGCACAGAGACGGCATTGGTCGCACTAATAAATGATCTCTGGAGAGCTCGGGACAAAGGCTGTTCCTCTGTCCTAGTTCTTCTAGATCTCTCAGCGGCTTTCGATACCATCGACCATGGTATCTTGCTGCAGCGTCTCAGGGGATTGGGAGTGGGAGGCACGGTTCTCCAGTGGTTCTTCTCCTATCTCATGGGACGTTCGCAGTCGGTATTAACAGGAGGGCAGAGATCGAGATCGAGGCCTCTCACTTGTGGAGTCCCTCAAGGATCGGTGCTCTCGCTACATGAAACCGCTAGGAGAGATCATTCGTGGTTTTGGAGTCGGGTATCACCAGTATGCTGATGATACCCAGCTTTTTATTTCGACCCCAAACCACCTCAGTGATGCCCTTGATGTGATGTCCCGTTGCCTGGAAGCAGTTCGGGTCTGGATGGGGAAGAACAGGCTTCAACTCAACCCTGACAAGACTGAGTGACTGTATGTACCGGCATCTCTGGATATTCAGAACATTCCATCTCTTTCTATAGGGGGTGAGTTATTATCCCCCACAGATAGGGCTCGCAACTTGGGAGTCCTCCTAGATTCACAGCTTTCCTTGGAAGACCACATAACAGCTGTGACTAGGGGAGCCTTTTCCCAGGTTCACCTGGTGCGCCAATTACGGCCCTATCTAGACCGAGATGCCCTTCGTACGGTCACTCATGCACTCGTGACCTCTCGTTTAGACTACTGCAATGCTCTTTACATGGGACTGCCCTTGAGGACTACTCGGAGGCTTCAACTGGTACAGAATGCAGCCGCGAGAGTTGTGTTGGGAGTCTCCCGATACTCCCATGTTACACCTCTACTCCGTGAGCTGCATTGGCTCCCAGTTGTCCTCTGGATAAGATTCAAGGTGCTGGTAATGCTTTTCAAAGCCCTACATGGCATGGGTCTGGAGTACCTTAGGAATCACCTGCTGCCAGCATCAACGTCCCTCCATCCAGTGCGCTCCCACAGAGAGGGCCTCCTAAGGGTTCCGCCATTCGGAGAATGCCTTCTGTTGGCTCCCAGAGGGAGGGCATTCTCTGTGGGCGTGCCTGACCTATGGAACCGTTTACCGGTTGAGCTCCGGATGGCTGCCGACCTTCGCTTCTTCCGACGCGACCTAAAAACATATCTCTTTGAGCTATCCGGTCTGGTCTGATGGGTTCTGTTGTAATAATTGCTTTAAGGTAACTATCTTCTGCATTTGGGCAAAATTAGGGTTTAATTTGTTCTCTATATCTGTATTTGTGTATTCTGTTATTTATGTTAACCGCCCTGAGTCCTTAGGGAGAAGGGCGGTATACAAATCAAATAAATAAATAAATAAATAAATAAAAGGAAGAAGCAATAACAATAAAACCAAGGAGAGTTCCCTTTCCCACGGAAGGACCTGACACCTAAGAAAATGATGGGAGCCTGACCAAATGGATGAGGGGAGGGGGCTGAAATGGAAATGCTTTATATAGGATTGAAATGTAACTTTGTTAGATTCCGTCTTGTATTGCCACAATCGATTCCATCCCTGTAAACATTTTCCTTTTGGACTAAACTGGCATCCAAGAGTTCTTATTTCCTAAGATGTAGATTCCCTTTGTGGTCCTCTTGGAACATCTCGGACCAACAGTCCATTCTTCTTCTGTGTCGTCTTCGTCTTCATCATTGTCGCCGGCAGCAACATCCGCGGCTTGCGAAGATGGAATAGTAGGTTGAGAAGAAGTCGTGGAAGGGACGTTATCCTGTGAATCTTGACCATCAGGTTGTGTGGCATCAGCAACATCATTTCTAGGAAAATAAACTCCAGGATCATTAGAATGAATCCTGGACCAGTCAGCATCTTCCTCAAAAGTAGCAGATTGTGAAACCACAATAACATGATGAGAGTCAATGTATTTGCTCCATTTTGAATTATCGTCAATACCCATAAATTTCATCCTTTTTGCTGCAGGACCCCCTTTCTTTCTTTGGGTTAAAGGAATATTGACCATAGCATAGGAACCAAAAACATGGAGACGTGAGAGATCAGGCTTGTGTCCATACAACATGAAATAAGGGGTCTGATTTATCACACTACTCCAAGTACGGTTGATGATATGGTTAGCATATTTGATAGCTTCACCCCAGTATGGAAGATCAAGGTTGGCGTCTTCAAGAAGGCAACGCATCATGGTTTGCAAAACCCCATTTCTGCGTTCTGCCACTCCATTCTCAGCTGGAGTATAAGGAGCAGATGTCTGATGTACTATCCCATTCTCACGCATCCAGTCCTGGAAACGCTGAGACATGAATTCAGCACCGCGATCACTCTGGATTCTGGCAACTTTGACCTCGAATTGGGTATAGACAAGACTAACAAAGTCTTTAAAGATCTGAAAGGTCTCAGATTTTTCTTTCATAGGATATACATTTCCATATCTAGAATAATTATCAACGATTGTCAAGAAATATCTTTTACCACCAAGTGTTGGTGCAAAAGGACCAACTATGTCAGTGTGTACCAAATCAAAAATGCGTGTTGACAGGCGTGTAGCGTGTTTTGGAATTGCTGCTGCCTTGGATTTGGCTTTCTTGCAGACAGCACAGTCCAAGAACACCTTACACCCCTTTAGATCCAAACCTCTTGCGAACTCTGGCATCTTCTTCAGAACACGGAAACTGGCATGACCCAATCTTCTATGCCACTTATGGATACACCTGGAATGCAAAGGTTTACCTGTTAGTGAATTCTCAACATTAGCATTTTTATTAGGAACCCCAGGCTTGCTGTGAGCAACCTGTGTCTTTTTTGTATTTTTATTATCTTTAGGAACCTTTGGAGTAGCAACAGGATCTCTCTCTGGGACGTCTCTCTCTGGGCTGTGCTTTTTGGAACGTGTATACTTGCCTGCTCCTGCTGCTTAGACTTTGGTTTTATGTAATAAACACCACCAATCAACATGGTTTCAGCAACAATATCTCCATCTTTGACTATATAACTTGCTTTTTCAAGATGGTGGACCTGAAAATGAGAAAACCTAGACAAATGACTCTGACTAAGCAAATTACTACTGGCAGACGGAACGTAGTAAACATCTGGAATGAGAGCACCGAGCTCTTCAATAGAAACAGTTCCTTTTCCCATGACCTGAACAGGATGATTTGAAAAAGAGTAAAGTTCACGAAGTTCAGGTTCAGGCTCATGCAGCTCTGTGTACAGCTCTTTTCTGTAGGTAACATCTAATGCTGCTCCACTGTCCAAAGTCCAAAGAAGTCGTCTGTCGTACTCTGGTTGAGGCTTTGGATCGTTGGTCACAACCAATGTGACAAGTGGAGCTTGTGGATCACGCCTGCAACCACGACCACGACCCTGTCGTCCGCCTCTACCTCTGCCTCCTCTGGAATCTGTTCCTCTGGGCTGGTATGTGACGGGCGCTGGAACTCATTGGGGACAATCCCGGGTGGCATGTCCCACACGATTGCAGATGTAGCATCTTGGCATCCTTGGAACGTAGGCCCTTCCACGGAAGGCACGTCTCACTGGAGCTCTTGATGCAAGTGGTTCCCTTAAATGTGGCGCAGCTTACATAAGTGCCTCTTCTTCGGTTAAAATTCTGCATACATGATCCACTGTGCGTTGAGCAATAGGCACTTGATTCATCTTGGAAATAGCATCTTTCCACTCATGACTCAAAGAATTGATGATAATGCTGATCATTTGAAAATCATCAATAGGATAGCCTTTTTCACCCAGTTCTTTTCTAATACCTTTCATTTTAGTCAAATGTGCTCCAATAGGTTCACCAGGTTTTAATCTGGAACCATGGAACTCAGACCAAAGTAAACATGTAGGCTCAATGGATGTAGGCCGGTAACATGCTTCTAATTGAGCCCAGATTTGTTGGGCAGTTGCATCATGTGAAAACGTGAGCTGCAATTCAGTGTCCATTGACATCAATAATGTTGTGCATGCTCTATTATCCAAGTCCCATATGTCAGGAGTCCATGGCTGGGCAGGAGGATTAAACACCATCATGTGAGTACCTTCTCTGCGTAGCAAAAGTCCAACCTCACTGACCCATGCCCTGTAATTCTGTCCTGACTTCTTTAATTTTGAGTCACCAGCCAATGGTACAATAGAAGGTGTTTGATGAGGAATATACAATTGAGGTACTGGCTGTGCAGGTCTTTGAACTGCTATTCCATCCAGGCCAGCAGGAGGCGCTGGCGCTGGGGCTGGTGCAGTAGCATAACCTGCAGATGACACTGGCCTTCGCATATAAGAACCTGGTGGCAATTGCATGTGGGCTAAATATGGCTGTGCTCTGCCAGGTAGAGGGGCTTGCATAGAAGCAATATTAACAGGAGAAGCAATAGTAACAGGAATCCTAGCACCATCAGGGGCTGGAGCCTCAGATAACGGCAGAAATCTTGTATCTCTGAGCAAAAACTCCTCCATGGACAGTTGCGAAAGTGAGAGCTCCAATTCACGTCTTATTGCAGCTTCACCAGTAGATGGTGCTATAACAGTAGCTTCAGGCGTCACTGTGGCTCTGTATGTCCTTTGGGACAGCCCATAGTCATGTGACATAGGAGCCTCCGGTTCCCATTCGTCTGGCATGACACTCAATGATGGGCGTGACTTTGGCTTTGGGGAAGAAGGAGGCAATATGGGGGGGGGGGCCTAGAGAGCTGTTGGAGATCTAGCCAATCCGAATCTGACCGATTGTGACTAAGAGCGTATATTAGGTCTTATCTTGCTGCGATAAGGGTGGCGAGGTCTAATCACTTCGCTACCCTTATCGCGTCCGCAGATAATCGCCCGGCTGCCCTGTTCAGGGTGACTCGCTCCCTCCTTAATCAGGAGGTGAGGGAGGAACCGTTGCAGGGTTGTGCCGAGGAGTTTAACCAACATCTATCGGACAAAATCGCTCGGATTCGGACCGGTCTGGACTCTGACTGGGCAGAGTCTGACGATCAGGACACGGGCGGTCTTGTCGATATTATATGGGAGGAGTTTGATTCTGTTACTCCGGAGGAAGTGGACAGGATCATGGGGTGGCTGAGTTCCACCACATGTTTATTGGACCCGTGCCCTTCCTGGCTGGTTTATGCAGCTCGGGAAGGGACACGAGGCTGGTTCCAGGCGGTTATATCTGCTTCTTTGAGTGAGGGTAGTTTCCCCGCCGTCTTGAAAGAGGCGGTGGTGAGACCTCTCCTCAAGAAGCCTGCCTTGGACCCAGCTGTGTTGAATAACTTTCGCCCGGTCTCCAACCTTCGCTTTCTTGCGAAGGTTGTTGAGAGTGTGGTGGCACATCAGCTCCCTCTGGCCCTGGATGAAGCGGATTATCTAGACCCGTACCAATCGGGTTTCAGGCCCGGGTACAGCACGGAGACGGCATTGGTCGCTCTGGTGAATGATCTCTGGAGGGCCCGGGACAGGGGACCTTCCTCTGTCCTAGTCCTATTAGACCTCTCAGCGGCTTTCTATACCATCGACCATGGTATCCTGCGGTGTCTCAGGGGATTGGGAGTGGGAGGCACAGTTTGCAGTGGTTCTCCTCCTATTTCCTGGGACGTTCGCAGTCGGTGTTGGCAGGGGGACAGAGGTCGACCTCGAGGTCTCTCGTTTGTGGAGTTCCTCAGGGGTCGGTTCTCTCGCCTCTCCTGTTCAACATCTATATGAAACCGCTGGGTGAGATCATTCGTGGTTTTGGAGTTGGGTATCATCAGTATGCTGATGATACCCAACTTTTTCTTTCTACCCCAAACCACCCCAGTGATGCCCTCGACGTGATGTCCCGTTGCCTGGAGGCGGTTCGGGTCTGGATGGGGAAGAACAGACTTCAACTCAACCCTGACAAGACTGAGTGGCTGTGCATACCGGCATCCCGGGATATTCAGAATATTCCATCTCTTTCTATGGGGGGTGAACTATTACCCCCTGTAGATAGGGCCCGCAACTTGAGAGTCCTCCTAGATTCACGGCTTGCTTTGGAAGACCATATAGTGGCTGTGACTAGGGGGGCTTTCGCCCAGGTTCGCCTGGTGCGCCAGTTGTGGCCCTATCTAGACCGGGTTGCCTTATGTACGGTCACTCACGCGCTCGTGACCTCTCGCCTTGACTACTTCAATGCTCTCTACATGGGGCTGCCCTTGAAGACCACTCAGAGGCTCCAACTGGTACAGAATGCAGCCGCGAGAGTTGTGTTGGGAGTCTCCCGATACTCCCATATTACACCTCTTCTCCGTGAGCTGCATTGGTTGCCAGTTGTCTTCCGAGTGAGGTTCAAGGTATTAGTTATGGTGTTTAAGGCCCTACATGGCATGGGTCCGGAGTACCTTGGGGATCACCTGCTGCCGGCATCAACCTCCCTCCGCCCTGTGCGTTCCCACAGAGAGGGTCTCCTCAGGGTGCCACCGATCAGAGAATGTCGATTGGTGACCCCCAGGGGGAGATCCTTCTCTGTGGGCACCCCGGAGCTATGGAATCAGCTGCCAGCTGAGCTCCTTCTGTCGCGATCTGAAGACATTCTTATTTTTACAATCCGGCCTGGCCTGATGAGGGATGGGTGGTTATTTTAATATCTGTATTTATTGTTTTTAGCTGGGCATACATTTAATCCTTTTTTAACTTTTGTATTTTTGTATCGTTATATATTTGCCCTGTATACTGCCCTGAGTCCTTCGGGAGAAGGGCGGTATATAAATAAAATTATTATTATTATTCTTGTGGGTGTGGCAATATGGCCGGTTCTTGCTCATAACACCTCTCATATTGCTGAACCATTGACACATATTCCTTTGCCTGCTGCAAACGCTTTTCAAAAACCCCAATTTGTGCACAGTAGCCTTGCATAGCCCTATCTTGTACAGTTTGCTTGGGGCGTGAAGGAGCAGAAGGAATTTTCTTCGGCTGAACTTTAGGTTTCGCTCCAAGCCTTTAAAATTCATCTTGAGCCCCTGGAGTGTGTATATTATCAGGAGCAGCTGCCAGGGAGCTTTGGAAAGTAGAAAAAAGAGCGACTGACCTTGCATCGTCGACAGGAGCAGGTGCATCTTCTCCAAGGCGTGTGGCTGAAGCGATCGGAGTTTGTAAAGTTGAAGGGAGATGCCCCACGGATAAGCTCCTAGCCTCCCTTTTTAGCTTCCTTCCTGACATGTTTCAGCAGTTAATCACCGCTGCCTCACCAGCACTAACTAACTGATAACAGCCGCAGAAACATGCATCTCTAAAGACTTAAATCAAACCATTCTCGATACCAAATGTTAAGGTAAAAATCACCTTAGTAGAGGGCGAAGGACCGTGCTTCAGAAAATGCATGATGTGCATGAAGGAAGGAAATAAAACACGACGCATAATCTTACTAAATACCTTTTAATTACAAAAATATAAAAACTAAAATATATTATAAAGAGAGCTAGCTGACTACATCCTAACGTAACAGACAGTAATAGCAAAGAATGAAGGACAATAAAGAAAACTGTGAGAAACTTTTTCTAGACATGCGCACAAAACAGTCTGAAACCATAAACATAACTAGTCATATGGGCTTCACTATGGTTACCAGATATGTTATCACAACAGGTGCAGAGAGCAGGGAAATGTACAGTTAGAAATGAACTTTTCTGACGAACAAAAAAAACGTGCAGTGACACCCCCCTCCAAAAAGCCTCGGCTTGGACCCTTTTCGTCCCTGGCGAAGAGGCGGATGGGGGGGGAGGTTTTGCCCCCAGCACAGTGGGGTTTTCTGACCCGCAGCAAATAGAAGGTCGGTTTTGGTTCAGGAATCGCTCTTGTGGATCTCCGTGGGGAGGAAATCAGTTTGTGTGTGTGTGGAGGGGGAGAGCGGGAATCCTTCTATACCAGGGCTTTCAATTTCAGTGAGGGACGCATCAGCGTTGCAGTGGCCCTCGGGGGGGGGCGGTGGGTGAGGCCAGGGTGGGCGTGGCCTACTGGGTGGGCGTGGCCAGCTCTACATAGTTGGCGCCCAGGGGGCCTGTGGGGGCCTGGGCAGGAGTGGGGCAGAGCGGAGGGTCTCTGGCAGAAGGGGGTGGGACGGGGCAAGTGCCAAGGCCTGGTCCACTGGGAAAGCCTCACTGGTCCTCTCAGGCCATGCAGGGGGGGCTGGATGGTGGTGCGGGGTGCCCGGAGCCCTGGGCAGCAGAGGTCAAACGTCCAGGCCG
>JAKJMR010015020.1:1968-16762 GCA_024449315.1 Daboia siamensis | reverse complement strand
ACACTTTCAGAAGACCAAACACAAACGCTTACACAGAAGGTTGTGCCGGTCAATGGGAACAGGTTTGGTGAACAGATCAGCTATCTGGTCAGTTGTATTACAATGCTCAACATGTACAAACCCCATTTTGGCAAGCTGCCTGACATTTTTGTAGCGTATGTCTATGTGGCGGGACCTAGAGCCCACTGCATATGCCCCCGAGATTGCAATTGCAGCCATATTATCCTCTTGAATTTGGATGGGCAGAGGAGGAGGTGCCCAGATGCTCGTTATCAGAGCATCGAACCAAATCAAATCATTGGCCGTGTCCGACAGGCTGGCATATTCCGCCTCGGCCGTGGAGCAAGAAACAAATTTTTGCTGCCTAACATGCCAATGGATAGGACAGCCATTTAGTAATATGAGGAAACCAGAGGTGCTCCGTCTACTCTTAGTGTCACCAGCCCAGTCTGCGTCCGAGTAAGCAGAGAGCTGGGCCGTCTCCCCTTTCTCTGGTTCTAGCACAAGGAGAGCATCGGTCGTGCCCCTGAGGTACCTAAGTACCCTCTTAACAGCAGTCCAGTGGAATTCCTTTGGGTGTTCCACATGCCTGGACAGTAGATTCACGGCTAAAGCTATGTCAGGCCTGCTCCAATTGCTGATATATAGCAAGGAGCCAATCACAGATCTGTAAAGCTTATTATCTGTGAACTCAGGACTGTCCTTGTGAGTGTGATTGTAATAGTCACTTTGTATCGGGCTACGCGTTGGGTTAGATTCTGCCATTTTACATTTGGCCAGTAACTCCTCAATCTTTTCTTTTTGAGATAGGGCGAACCCCCCTTTAGTGGCCAAGATGTGCACACCCAAGTACTTGTCAACCCGCCCCAAAGACTTCAGGGTAAACTTTTCCCCTAGGGCCTTGGCAAATTCATCACACCCTTCCTTGTCAGGCCCTACATATAGGAGGTCGTCCACATAAACTAACACCCGTTCTGTGGTACCCTTGGAGTTGCGTGTGAAAACACATTCATCCGCATGGGATGCACTGAAACCAACTCGTTCTAAACCTTTTCTAAGGCAGTCGTACCATAGTTTCCCCGACTGCTTGAGGCCATATAACCCTTTTTGAAGTAGCCATGTGTTTTCCCTTTCCTGCTGGTAGCCAGGAGGGGCCCTCACGTAGATCTGCCGGTCCAAGTTGGTGTGGAGGTAAGCCGTCTGGATGTCGAACTGGAAGACTTCCTCCCCCAGAGCGGCTGCAGTTACGAGGGCGGCCTTGACGCTCTCTGCCCGGACGGTTGGAGAGTAGGTCTCTACGTAGTCCTCCATGTAGCGCTGGGCGAACCCCTGAGCTACCAAACGGGCCTTATACAGGTAGAGGCCATTGGCAAGTGGTTTAGCCTTGAAAACCCACCTTGTGCCAATGACTTTCCTCTCCTTTGGTGGTTGCTGGGGGGTGAAGACCTTGAGCTTTCTCAGGCTCGCCATCTCCTGCTCCATCGCAAGCTGCCATTTCTCCTGTTCTTCGATGGGCAGCTCCTGGATGTCAGAGAAAGATTTTGGGGTGACCACAACGCTGTTGACTGACGCGATGTGCCCAATGTCGATTCTCTTTGGCGGGATTCCTTTGTTGGACCGCTTTGATCTCCTGACCTCCTGCCACTCCTTGTTAGCTGGCATTTCACGACCGGGATGTGAAGACCCTCGGTCCCAGGTGCTGGGTATCGCGGGTCTCTGAGGCGTCCCCTCGGGACTGGATGGCTCATCCTCCCCACCTGAATCTTCGTCTTGTTTCTCGCTCTCGTCGGTGGCAGGGTATGTGGTCGTCTCAGGTGATGTCGTGGTTGGTGTGTCCTTGCTGACATATGGGCTCAGATCATTTGAGTGGATCTGAGTCCAATTGGAGTCCTCTTCGAAGGAGGCAGATTGGGAAATCACAGTCCTGCCCCCTTCTCCCAGGAAACGGTAGGCCTTGGAGCCAGGAGCATAGCCCAAGAACCTTAGTCTCTGGGAGACGGACCTCCCCTTCTTCCGCAGCTGCTTGGGGATGTGCACCCAAGCGTAGGAGCCAAACACACGCAAGTGTCCCAGACTTGGTTTCCTACCATGGACCAGAAAATATGGGGTCTGGTCCACAACACTGCTCCAGGTGCGGTTTAAGGTGTAATTGGCGTAGTGTACTGCCTCTGCCCAGTATGATTCTGCGACCCCAGCGTCTGCAATCAGACTACGCATCATAGTTTGCAGGATTCCATTTCTTTTCTCTGCCACGCCGTTCTGGGCAGGGGTGAAGGGCGCTGTAAGAAAATGTCGGATGCCCTTACGCTTTACCCAGTCCTGAAATTTCTGGGACATGAATTCAGCCCCGCGGTCGCTCTGGAGTTGAGCGATCTTGGTCTTATATTGGGTCTCTACGAGGTTGTACAGTGTTTTTATGGCATCAAAAGCTTCGGATTTTTCTGTGAGGGTATACACGTGGCCGTACCGTGAAAAATTGTCAACGGCAGTGAGAAAATACTGTCTTTTCCCTAGGGATGGTGTGAATGGCCCAACCAGATCAACATGTACTAGTTGGTATGGGTATTGGGCCTTACGTAGTGACACCTTAGGGATGGGGGCCACCTTCCTCTTTGTGCTCTTACAGATGGCACAGTCCAGGAACACCTCACAATCCTTGAGCTGGACTCCCTCAGCAAACTCTCCCATCTTTTTAACCACAGGGAAGCTCGCATGACCTAATCTTCGGTGTAGGAGATGGGCACACTTATCGTGGAGCGGCTTCCCCACTGACACCATCTTGGCTCTGGTTACCTTGAGCGGTGCTTTAGGTGCCTGCTGAGGTTCGGGTTTCTTGTCCACACTGCCCTTGGAAAGCTGTGGGGCTGGCTGAGGTGGCTTGGGTGCAACGGCTTCGGCCTTGCGCTCCTTAGACAGCCTTGGGGCTGGCTGTGGGGGCTTTCTCTCTTTCCGTGCGCAGGCCCCTTCTGAGGTGGCACCCGGTGGACTGTCCTCTGTGGCTGGGTTCTCAGGGGAGAAGTATGGCAGACCATTTATGATGGCGATACTTCCAATGACCCTCTGGTTCCGGGTGACATGACCTCCCCCTTTGCGAAATAAGACTTCCACCTTGTCATCGGCACATAATTTGATGATGCTTAACAGGTTGTTGGCAATGGAGGGAGCATGTAAAACCCCATCAACTTTTCCCAGCCCGGGTACAGAAACAGTGCCCTCCCCAACAACCAAAGCCTTATCACCATTGGCCACCTTGACAGATGAGTTAATTTTCTTTAACCTTTTAAACCCTTGTTTCATATTGGTAATGTGAGATGAAGCTCCAGAGTCCAGTAACCATATGTCAGTGGGGGTATCAGCTTTTGTGGTGGGGGTGAGAGCACAAGTATGCACGGAATTGCCCTTGGCACTGCCTTTGCCCCCGCCACGCGCCCTTCCTTGCCCCTTGCCCCTTCCTTGATTGGGACCACGCTTGGGGCCTTGCTGGTGATGGGGGCAGTCTTTCTTCAGATGCCCCTCAGAGCCACAGATGAAACACTTAAGTAGAGCATTAACCTGCTCTGAGCTGTGGTGCCTCCTGCTGGCTTGCTGTATGGTGGCTTTGGCGTATTCTCCTGCATCTCTACGCCTCCTGTCTTCCTCAATGAGCCTCCCTGTGAGGTAGGACAGAGTCATGGCTTCCTTCGTTGTCCCCTCCAGTGAAACAATGAAATTGCTCCAACTTATGTCCAGGGAAGCCAGAATGACAGCGACCATGTTCACATCAGTTACAGGGTAGTCTCTGAACATCAGTTCTCCCCTAAGCGTCTTCAATTTTCCTAGGTGTTCAGGCATACTAGCCCCAAACTTGAGTTTGGTTGTATAAAACTCAGCTGTGAGTCTGGTGATCGAACCGATGGTGTCGCTGTTGAATAAATTGTATAATAACCGCCAAACTTCACTAGCTTTGAGCCCATCTGGAATGCTGGAGTACAAGTTAGTATCCAGTGAACTCAGCAGAGTGGTGTATGCTTTCCTATGATACCACTCTTCTTGGGGTCCCCAGGGAAGAGGTGGGGGGTCTAGAACCATCTCTAGAGTCCCTTGGTCTAATAGATACATCTGCACTTCCTTACTCCATCTTCTGAAATTTTCCCCCCCAAGTTGCAGCTTTTCACATTTATTTAAGAGTGCAGGGGCCGATGGAGGAGAATCTTTCATAGCTCTATATGCATTGTTATAGATCTTTGAACTTTCCATTGAGGTGAATGGAAGAGGGACCCCTCTGCTGGCAGATGGAGGTATTTTTCTCTGATTTGTGGATGGCCCCGACTGGGCATGCTCAGAATTCAATTGAGTCCATGAGGCAGGGGGAGGGTCTGGCCCAGGTCTGCAAGGCCGCAGCAGCCCCGAAGATTGCTCCTGAAGCCCCCCCGGCACTGGGACACTCACTGGGGGGCGCAGATCGCAGGATGGGGGCTGGGTGGCAAATGGATTGCCCGGATTGCTCAGAGGAGCCCATCGCTGGCCCTGAAGACCCTGGCTGAAGACGGTGCTGGAGGAGGGGGCCTCGTCCGGAGCCCCCCCGAAGGCCATCTGGCAAGCAGGGCGTCTGGGCGGTGGCGAGAGGTAGGCCGGAGGGCCCGGGAGTTCACTGGGGGCCCTTTGGGGTTGCAGGACGTAGCTGGGAGGCTCCAGGCCGGACCCTTCCCGGCAGTTAGGCCCCGGGGAAAGGATTGGGGGCCGTGGAGCTCCTCCGGGAGTCCCCCGGGGGTGGCGAGGGAGGCTGGCTACCCCCGATGTCGAGGCCTCGGTTGTCTTGGCCTCCAGGGCCGCAACCAGGGTTCGGATAGTTGCTCCAATCTCTGCTGCAGTAGGATCGGTTGGGCAGGCTTTGAGGCTTTCATAGGCCTTGAGGCTTTCTGGTGGGGAGGAACAGGGGGTTTCCATGCCGCTTCGGCTGGATGCCACCGATTGCTGGGCCTCAAGGCTTGGCTGAGGCCTATCAATATCAGGCCATGTGGGTTTCCTGGGGGCCGCCATCTTGCTTCCGGTTTCCACAGGAAGCTGGAGGTCACAGTTTGGCGGGACATTTCGCGCCAAAAGATCTGGGGTCCCGGGGTCACTCAGGGTGGCCGGCGCCATGTTAGGGGGCCTCGTGGGCGCTGGGGAAGGACTCACCCGGTGTCCAGAGGCCTCCTGCGCTGGCAACTCCCGTGGAGAGGCTTGTGGCGTCTTTTGTGCTGCAAGGAACGTTCGGAGCAGCTCCCTGCATTCCTGTTCAGTCATCTGGTCCATGCAGCAGCTGTCTTGGGCCCGGGCCATTTCCGCTGCGTCTGGGCAGTCTTGGGAGGACTGTAAGCCTTCCATGCTTCCCTCTGTGGCTTGCAGCTGTGGGGAGGCATGCGAAGGGGTCCCTGGCGCTCCGCTGGGTCCAGGGGCTAGATGCAGGGCTGCCGTCCTTGATTGAAGACTCCTGGTCACAATCGGGGATCTCCTGCCATCCGTCTCAAATGGGTTCTTGCTGGAACCTCCAGGCATCTTGCTTCTAGCTTCTGGCTTGGAAGCCTTGCCTTTAAACCATCCTCTCTGCTACCAATTTGTGAGATGGTCTCAAGAAGTCGATGGTTCGTTAAGGTGCTTCCAAGTAAAAAGCAGCACGCAGGGATGCAATCATTTAAAGCTTTATTCAACGTAGAGTAAATAGAAAGAATTCCCTGGCATGGAGGCATCCATGCCTGGATTGAGCTCGTGGATGAGCAAGCAAGTAGAAGAAAGAACAAAGAGAAACTAGAGAGAGAGCAGCCCCTGAGCAGAGGTATTTATGGGGGTCCTCAGTCCCTCCCTTACCATAAAACTCTCGCCAATGGGGCTGCAGGGGTCGGGGACCCCTGACCCATCAGTGGGGGCAAAGATGCTTCTTTGCTCCCATCTGATGACCTTTTTGGGAACTGCCATGGCTGGCACAAAAACATCTAACAAAAACAAAAAACAAAACCCCAAGATCCTAAGGAGAACACTTCCAAAATCTTTTCACAATATGGTGGACAAATTAAATATATTAGATGTTTGGAGAGAAAAATATCTGGAAAAGAAGCAATATACATTCTACTCTAACAGACACTTGTCCTGGATAGATGTGATATGGATGTCAACAGAATTATTTACAAATATACAAAATATAGCCATAGAAACAAGCACATGGGAGGATCACAACCCAGTTACAAACATATCGAAAGGACAAAAAAAGAGAACTAGATGGACATTAAACCAAACTGTATTGAATGAAAAAAGCTTTCAGCAATACAGGTGAAACTCGAAAAATTAGAATATCGTGCAAAAGTTCATTTATTTCAGTAATGCAACTTAAAAGGGGAAACTAATATATGAGATAGACTCATTACATGCAAAGCAAGATAGTTCAAGCTGTGATTTGTCATAATTGTGATGATTATGGCTTACAGCTCATGAAAACCCCAAATCCACAATCTCAGAAAATTAGAATATTGTGAAAAGGTGCAATATTCTAGGCTCAAAGTGTCCCATTCTAATCAGCTAATTAAGCCATAACACCTGCAAAGGGTTCCTGAGCCTTTAAATGGTCTCTCAGTCTGGTTCAGGAGGAATCACAATCATGGGGAAGACTGCTGACTTTGAGAAATGGGAGGGTCCTGAGGGAGTTCAGGCATGGGAATGAATTCCCTACCAGTAGCTATTTTAAAAGGAGTGAGTCCAGTACTGCTATGCACTGTTATTATAAGCCACCTCAGCAAAGGGTAGGAGGTCAGCCCATGTCGTTTGCTGATAATCAACATAACACCTAATGTATTGCTCCACTATAGCGTTAGCTTTTTCAGAAGCCCCATTTGTAGATGGACGAAAAGCCAATGACAGTCCCTGCATGGACCCAATAAGTTTAAGAAAGTCTGTCCAAAACTTTGCAGTGAATTGCACTCTCCTATCTGAAATAATCCACTTTGGAGCTCCATGGAGTCGGTAGATATGTTTGAGAAACATTCTTGCTAGTTTCTTTGCAGAGGGAAGACTGGAGCAGGCAATGAAGTGAGCTTGCTTTGAAAAAAGGTCAATCACAGTCCATTTTACCGTATTTCCCCTACTTTCTGGTAACTCCACAATAAGGTCCATAGCAATCTTCTCCCAGGGTTGGGAAGGATCTGCAACTTGCTGCAATAATCCAGGGGGCTTACCTGGATGTTTTTTCATTGTTGCACAAGTTGCATAGCTTTTCACATAATTCTCATCATCTTTCTTTAGCTCTGGCCACCAAAATTGCTGTCGAATGAAATGCAAAGCTTTCAGGTATCCAAAGTGACCTGTGTGTTTGCTATCATGGCTGTGTTGGAGGGCCTGAACTTAAGGGTCTCTGGTAGATACAGTTTCGACCCCTTCCAAGCCAACCTGTCCCGACCAAGTCGGTATGGTTTTGTTTTCCAGGAACCAGGAATCAGTTTTCAATTCTATCTATCCCAAGATGGCGGACGTGCTCGGCTGAGCTCCGTGAGGAGTTCCAGCTATTGTTGCAGCCCTGGGAGCCCTACAGTGGTGCTTTTGCCCTCCGTGTTAGGGCCGGGACGGATGGCTTGACGTCGCCATTTTTTTTTTTTTGCGGCGGCATAGCCCTCTGAACCAGGAAATGGGTCCTGTGAGTTCCTGTGAGTTCCTACGACCGTCTGAGGGGCCTCAGCCGAAGCTGGAAGAGCCCGGCTTGCAGGGCTCCGATCAGCTGATTTTCGGAGCTGATAGAGCTGCAGCTTAAAATTGCTTAGCTTGGAATGGTGGAAGAACGGCAGGAATGGCAGGAACGGAAGAATGGTGGGAACGACAGGAACGGCTGGCAGGGAGGTGAGTCGGAGTGCTGCAGCCGTTCCGACGTGGGGACCTACAGCCCGGAGTTGGAGTGCTAATGGTCCGTGTTGATACGTGGCTGTTGGGCGGCACAGGCCATCTTCGTGTTGCCCGCATTCCGTGAAGCCAGTCAGACCAAGTTTGTGGCCTGGCGGAAGATTCGTGGGGATTTTAATTTTAATTTTCCCCCCACCTGCCCTAAGGTAACCATGGATGCGTGGTCAGGCGGGCTGAGTGCTAGCCTGTTTAGGCTAACATTGGCCTGCCAACTGCATTTTGGAGCTATGGTTTTCCATGGCTCCTTCTGGTGTGGCGGGGTGTGCTGGACTCAGGCCTGTTGTATTCCATTGGCCGGTGTTGGACCTGCTTGTTGCCTGACCCTTTCCTGATACGGAGAAGGACTTTTCTGCAGCCGGGATATCTTTTCTATTATGTTATCAGAAGGCTTTTATGCCATTGGACAATTGCTGCTTAGTGCCTCTGTCTTCCATGATCCTAAAGGACTCAGAAGGACCCGGGAGTTGAGTCTCTGTGAGAGGGTGGCTCAGATGTACCATCACTACCCTCCCTGGAGGTGAGAGATCTATGGGGGGTATGCCTTCCCCTGGACGTTTATTCCGTTCCGCTTCCCCGATCAGGCCTGTTACTGTCGTGAGAGGAAGGTGGCCGACCTGCTTCGGAGGTTATCCAGCTCAAGTGAGAGTGGAGCTGGTTTGGCGGACTGGATGTCTATCTACCTTCTGATTTTGGACCATCCTTATCGATCATGGGACTGCCTTTGCTGAAACTACATGGACAATTATGGCTCGCGTATTTTACTCTAGCATGGATTTATTCGCTCTCAGGGGTGCCCCCACTTCCTGGGTGCGACCCGCCTTCTTTTTTACTTCTCCTCTTGATGACAGGCCCAATTGTTGGGACCCTGAGAGATGGTTGGGCAGGGATAGGAGCCTCCGGTATAAATTTAGGAAGAGGCCCCTGGTTTGTTTTTTATCCAGATATTTTAAAGCGTTAGGGAGGGGGGAGGGATCGAGGTCTTGGTTGGAACTTCAGGGGTGTCCACCAACCGCTGTTCAGTCCAGGTTCGGGACAGATCATGGTGGGATGGGGCCTGGGTCGGGCGCCTCCGGAGCTCTGGAGCGGGGTGTGGGATTGCAGATCCCCACGATGTTTGGGAATGGCAGCAGGCGATTCCACGGAGGGCCGTATCGACATCCAGGAGCGCGACCCCGCTGTCTCCAAGCGGTGATGCACTCCGACTCTCCGGTTTCGACCTGTGGTTCCAGGAGCGAGGGTGAGCAGTCACCTGAGCTTAGGCTTGTGTATTTTAATGCTAGGTCTGTAGCTAATAAGGCTCCTCTCATCCAAGATTTGGTTGAGGAGGAGCGTGCTTACCTGGCTTGCATTACGGAGACCTGGTTGGGCCCAGAGGGCGGTGTCCCTCTGACTAAACTCTGCCCACCAGGTTTCCAGGTGCTCCACCGGCCTCCGGCTCAGGGTAGGGGCGGGGGTGTGGCGGTGATTGTGAGGGAGGCCTTATGTCCGCGGGAGGCCACCATTGTCCAGATATTCGGGTGTGAGTCACTCCTCCTGAGATGTGGCCCTAGGGCTCAGTTGGGCTTGCTGCTGGTGTATCTTTCGCCTAGTCGCATAGCAGCAGCCCTGCCTAAACTTCTCGACATCCTCTCGGGGTTGGTGATTGAGTTCCCCAAACTTATGATTTTGGGGGACTTTAATCTGCCATCCCTGGGGGGATCATCAGAGTTGGCTCGGGAGTTCATGGCTTCCATGACGGCTACGGACCTGATGCGAGTAATTCAGGGCCCAACTCATGGGGGGGGGGGGGGCACACGCTCAATTTTGTTTTTTTATCTGGATGGTGGTTAGATGATCTGGGTGGGGGATTTACAACTATTATGCCCCTGTCATGGACCAATCATCATCTCCTGCAGCTGGCCTTCCATTTCACTAAACCCCCGTCGTTGGGCCACGGAACCAACCAGATGCTTCCGCCCTAGGTGCCTAATAGACCCAGAGCAGTTTCAGGTGGTGCTTGGGTCTCCACCTGCCGCCTTCACTCACAGCCCGGCCGATGCCTTGGTGGAAGCCTGGGAAAGGGCAGCCACAGAGGCACTTGACCGCATTGTGCCCATGCGGCCCCTGACCCGGTGGAGATCCCAGTGGGCTCCGTGGTTTTCCGCGGAGCTCTGGGAGATGAAGCGTCAGAGACGGGGCCTAGAGAGCTGTTGGAGATCCAGCCAGTCTGAACCTGACCGATTGCGACTAAGAACCTTTACCAGGTCTTACCTCATGGCGATGAGGACGGCGAAGTCTAACCACTTCCCTGCCCTCATCGCGTCCGCAGATAATCGCCCGGCCGCCCTGTTTATGGTGCCCCACTCCCTCCTCAATCAGGAGATGAGGGGGGAGCCCTTGCAGGGTCGTGCCGAGGCGTTTAGCCAACATCTGGCAGACAAAATCGCTCGGATTCAGGCTGGTCTGGACTCCGACTTGGCAGAGTCTGACAGAGGAGACACGAGCGGTCTTGGTGATGTTATCTGGGAAGAGTTCGACCCTGTGACTCCGGAAAATGTGGACAGGATTATGGGGAGGCTGAGCTCCACCACGTGTTTATTGGACCTGTGCCCCTCCTGGCTGGTGTATGCGGCTCGGGAGGGGACACGAGGCTGGCTCCAGGCAGTAATAACTGCTTCTTTGAGGGAGGGTAGCTTTCCTGCCGCCTTGAAGGAGGCGGTGGTGAGGCCCCTCCTCAAGAAGCCTGCCCTGGGGGGACTTCCGGGTGGCAAGGCGCCGCCGACGACAGCTGCTTTCAGGTTGTCAGCTTCGCGGCTTTGTAGAACCGCCGAAAACAGCGCCGATCAGCTGTTTCGGCGGTTCGGAAGCCCCCTCCTCGGGAGAAGAGGAGGGGGTGAGTATCCAAGTAGGGGAAGGGCTCTCCGGGGCAGCCAGGGCTTAAAGTTCTGGCGGCTGAAGGATCGAGCCCCCCCGAAGCTTGGATTTCTCCGGGCTGCGCAGCGTTTCTGCTCCGTGTCTTTTGGAGCAGAACAAGGCGAACACAACCATCCCTGCTTACAAGAATGGATTTTGGAAGACAATGAAAGCAGGCAGAGCGATGCAAGAGAATAAGGAGTAAGTGAACTTTTGATCTTTGGCTCAATCCACATTGAAGATCCTGAAAGTGAAAGGCGTAGTTGCAATAGTGGAAAAGATGGCGGCTAAATCTTCTAAACTTACTAAAAGTGCGGGGGCTTCCCCCCTGCCGCAATCTTCAGTGCAAGTTTTAGCACCTCCTGCACCCTCACCTTTGCCTGTTTTAACAGTTAAAGTTTTGCAAGATGCTCTGGAAAAGCACTCACAGCAATTAGCTGAGATGATAGATGAAAAGTTGGATGAGAAGCTGACAGAAAAATTAGCTGAAATTATGGATGAAAAGTTGGAGGAGAAGTTTACAGTAATAAGGGAGGACATTTTGCTTGCATTTCAAGGCATGGCGATATGTATTGAACGCTTGGACGAAAGAGTGGAGGACCTCACTCAAAATAATATTAAATTGGATGCAAAGATATTAGAGACTGAGACTGCGGTGGATAAAATTGATTATGATCTGACACTGGTACAATACCATGAAATGGAATTTGCTGTGAGAATTAGGGGTCTTAAGGAGAATTCTAAGGAAGATTTGAAAAAAATAGTTTCTGTTGCTCTGGAAGATGTGTTGGGAAGGCCAGCTGAAGGAATTGCAGAAGAAATAGATAAAATCTTTCGTGTTAATTCCTGGATTGCGAGACAAAGGAAATTACCCAGAGATGTGGTTGTTTATTTTACAAAGAGAGCAACCAGGAATCAAGTTATTCAAGTCTCTTACAATACTAAGCTTGTGATTGCAGAGCAAGAAGTCTTGGTTTTAAAAGAGATCCCTCCAAAAATTTTAAGGAAACGAAAGGAATTTGCATTTCTGGCACAGGAGCTTAAGCGACGTGATATCAAGTTTAGATGGGAGATCCCAGTGGGTATGGTGGTAATGTATGAAGACACAAGATACCGTCTTGCTACAGTGATGCAGGCACGTGATTTTTATAGCAATGTTTTAAAAGCAATCCCCATACCACTTTTGGAATCATCAAAGGAGGGAAAGTCTCAAGATGCCGAAGGAATACAGACAGATGAGAAAGCAGCA
Source organism: Daboia siamensis (assembly GCA_024449315.1). Lineage (NCBI taxonomy): Eukaryota > Metazoa > Chordata > Lepidosauria > Squamata > Viperidae > Daboia > Daboia siamensis. Next base: position 4,722 of record JAKJMR010015020.1, on the reverse strand, counting down.
GGAGTGGATCAAATTTCAACAGTATCAGAAAAAGTAAGAGACCAGAGGATTACGCGTGCTGCTTCGAGACGAATCAGACGTGAGCAAGAGCAGGATCAGCAGAATGTTGTGGAACTTCCAAAGTGTACCTATAGCGAAGCTGTGGGAGGAGCGCGGCCTAAAAATGTGAAGGGGATTTTGGATGACGCGCTCCAGAAGCTTCGGGTTGCCAGAAATGGTGACTAAGTTTTTAATTTGGAATGTCAATGGATTAAATTCACCACAGAAGAGAAAGAAAATCTTTCAATATTTAAAGCAATTTAAGACTGATGTTATTTGCTTACAAGAAACACATATTAGAGTTATGGACCAAAAGTATTTATTAAATTCAAGATTAGGCACACAATTTATTGCTTCTGCAACAAATAAGAAAAATGGAGTGGTTATTTATGTTAAGAATACAATTACAGCAGAGTTAATCGAAGCAGATCAACAAGGAAGATATGTTATTGTGGACTTGTTAATAGATGGCAAAAAAACTCTTTTGGTTGGACTATATGCTCCTAATCAACAGCAAGCTGATTTTTATAGTTTATTACACAGCAAGATTACCCAATTGGATTACAAATCTTTTATTTTTATGGGAGACTGGAATGGTGTTTTGAATGTACAAATGTATAAGAGTGGATCTTATAGAAGTACCCCAAGTCATGCTAAATTGCCTAAGTCTTTTTTTGAGATGATGGATGATATGGAACTACGTGATGTTTGGAGGGAGAGGAACTCACAAGAAAGGGATTATACTTTTTTTTCTGATAGACACCAATCTTTTTCTAGAATTGATTTTATATTATTGACTAATGATCTTTTTTTTAGAACTAAGAAGATAAAGATTTGTTCAAGGATTATGTCTGATCACAGTCCAGTTTGGTTAGAGATTGGAAAAGACATTAGAGAAAGACGTTCCTGGCGTTTAAATGAGAATCTGTTTAGAAATCAGAAAAATGTGGAAGAGTGTAAAAAACAGATGAAGGTTTTTTTTGAAACAAATATGCATAAGGGTACTTCTATGGAAATGGTATGGGATGCTAGTAAGGCATATATGAGAGGTGTGTTGATATATCTTAATAATAAATATAGACGTAATTTGGAATTTAGGAGGAAAGAATTAGAGATAGAGATTAAGGAAAAAGAAAAGGCTTTAATTTTGAATCCATCGGATGTGAAGATTAAAGAGGCTATTAAGATATTAAGAGGACAATTTGACAAGTTAATGGCTGATCAGGTGGCAACTAATCTACGGTTTGCAAGGCATAATACTTTTTGCAATGCCAATAAACCAGGTAGATGGCTAGCTTATATGTTAAGGAAGAAACAAAGGGTTTCTAATATAGATAAAATAGAACATAAGGGAAAGGTTGTGTATCAACAGAATCTTATCAAGGAAACCTTTGTTGATTTTTATTCTAAATTATATGCTAGAGATAAGATTAACGAAATAGACATTGATTTATATTTAAAAAACGTTAACATCCCGGTTCTTACGCAAGAGCAAAAAGAAGAGATGAATCAGTTGATAACTGAGGAAGAAATATTTTTGGCAATCAAACAGTTAAAAGCAGGTAAAGCGCCAGGCACGGATGGTTTGACTGCTGTGTATTATAAAAATCTCCAGTTTGAGATGATAAAGCCATTAAAGGAACTGTTTCAGACAATTCAAAAAGGGGGAGGAGTGCCTCCGTCTTGGAAAACTGCTTTTATTTCTTTAATTCCGAAAGAAGATCAGGACGTTACTCAAGCAAGAAATTACAGGCCAATATCACTTTTGAATACGGACTACAAGATATTTGCTAAGGTTTTAGCTAGTAGACTGATGAGGGTATTGCAACAGGTAATTCATGGTGATCAAACTGGGTTTATAAGTGGTAGACAAATGAAAAATAATGTGAGACATATAGTTGATTTGTTGGAATTTCTGGAAAGGAATAACCAGATCCCTGCAGCATTGATTTTTTTGGATGCTGAAAAAGCCTTTGATCAAATTGGATTGGAAATTTTTGTTGAAAGTATTAGACAAAATGAATTTTGGGGATGAATTTCTACAACCAATTAGGGCATTATATCAAAAGCAAACAGCTCGAATAATTGTTAATAATAGTTTGACTGAAATGTGTAATATTGAAAAGGGTACGAGGCAGGGTTGCCCGTTATCACCTTTATTATTTGTCTTAACGTTGGAGATATTACTGATTAAAATACGGAATTCGGAAACAATTAAGGGAATTCAAATAAGAGATCAGGATTATAGATTGAGGGCATTTGCGGATGATCTGGTTATTACGTTGACATACCCAGAAAATTCTGTTATGGAACTGATGGAGTTAATATCGCAATATGGGAAAGTTTCTGGATTTAAGGTTAATATACAAAAAACTAAAATTTTATCTAAAAATATGACAGTATTACAAAAGGTAGCTTTAGAAAGGCTAACTGGATTTGAAATTGTTGAAAGGGTTAAATATTTGGGGGTATACTTAACACCCTCAAATGTAAAATTATATAAAAATAATTATGAAAAATTATGGAGCAAAGTGCAAAAAGAATTGGATAGTTGGAAAAAATTACAATTATCATTATTGGGAAGAATTGCAGCAGTAAAAATGAATGTTCTGCCAAAATTTTTATTTTTGTTTCAAATGATACCCATTCTCAAAAAGGATTCAAATTTGGAGGAATGGCAGAAGGGTATTAATAAATTTGTTTGGGCAGGGAAAA